>RJWM01019499.1:0-16497 GCA_004363535.1 Dasyprocta punctata | reverse complement strand
CCTCATCTATTAAGAGGAAATAACAATAATAACCAGTTTACAGAGTCCTCATAATGATTAAAATGAGACATTGCATGTAAAAAGTTGGCAGAATATTTAGTAGGTGCTCAACAGCCACATCACATGTTAATCACATTATTCTTGGCCACTTTCTCTCAAAGAAACCTATTTACTTTCCCCTTGCTAAGCAAGGATTGTGCCATGATGCAACAATTAATGGGGATAAAAAAGTATTAATGCTATTTCTCTGCAACAATATTTCTAATAGTTTTGCCTACCTACCTACTACTATTCTGGCTTTAGAACATGGCCATTCAATCCTAGGCCTATAAATTCATTTACCCAATTACCTAAAATACAAGTTTCTAAAAACAAGTTCCTTTTTAGAAATGTTTGCTTATTACCATAATATACTGATTTAAAAGGATAAATTTCAGACCATGTTAGTAAGAAAACATAAGAGCTCAGGTTTATACCACTGTTACTCATGGTACCCTGGAAACAGAAGGAAAAAATAGTGAAAACTGCTAGAAAAACTACTAAACACAAAAATGTAAGATTCGATTATCTAAAAAATTGGCAAGTTTCCTATCCTTTCTCTCCAAAATATAAGCAAAAGTGAGAAGATTGTATACTCAGGACACAAATCTACAAAGCTATGTATTTCTATTTTATACCCAGACCAAGTAAGTTCAGGACAGACATAAGTGTACACTGGAATAATTTACTGAATGACAATTATGTGCTGAGTTTTTGTTTTGTTTTTTTTTGGTTTTTTTTTTTTTTGTGGCACCAGGGATTGAACTCACAACCTCGCGCCTGCCTGACAGGCGTGTAAGCCAGTGAGCCAAACTCCCGGTCCTGGTTTTTTGAGGCAGGGTTGCACTGTGTAGCTCAGGCCAGCCTTGCGCTCGTGTTGTAGCCCAAGCCGGCCCCGAACTCACAACGCTCCTCCTACCTCAGCCTCCCGAGTACTGGGATTAAAGACGTGTGCCACCACGCCTGGCTGCTGAGTATTTTTTTAAAAATCAAAAGCTCACTAATAAATACTAGAACTGAGTAACTATTATTTTCTAAGTTTAATGGTAGGAATCATTTAGGGAAAACAAATTGTTCTCCTTTACTGTCAGCCCCCCACCATCACGCACACACACATAGGTTTTTATATAGTATCCAGTATATCCCTACATTATATTCAATAAATTTCAGACAGTTTGTATAAGGAAAATGTGTACAACCAAAGAGATGAACAAAGACTGCAACTGCTACTTTAAAAATTATGAATCATGAAAATGCTTTTCCCCTTCCACCTCCACCGCCACCGCCACCCTAAACACCCCACAAGTCAGCTATGGCATGATGCTAATGTTCTAGCAAGTTCATATACTAGTAGTGGTTATGTTCTCAGTAGAAAAATATCCAGGTTATCAGGTTAGTACCAGCACTCACTATAATAACCATGTGCTTTTGTCCTCCATCCTCCATTGCAGGGTAAAGATCACCAAAGTCGCCAGTCTTAATCCAGCCCAACTCCATCCGTTTCACAATCTCCTCAGTCCTATTTAAAATTACGGAGCTAGCTGGGCGTGGTGGCGCACGGCTTTAATCCCAGCACTCGGGAGGCTGAGGTAGGAGTGTTGTGAGTTCGAGGCCCACTTGGGCTACAACGCGAGCGCAAGACCGGCCTGAGCTACATAGTGCGACCCTGCCTCAAAAAACTAGGGCTGGGGGTTTGGCTCAGTGGCTTAAACGCCTGTCTGGCAGGTGTGAGGCTGTGAGTTCGATCCCCAGTGCCGCAAAATAAATAGATAAATAAATAAAAGTACGTAGCTGTGGCAGTCAGCACATACATGATGCATAAAGTTCACACTAAAATAGAGCTTTGCCTGTCTTAGAATCTGCTACTGATAACTTTGAAAACCTTTAGCATTGCCAGCCTTGCTGTTTACCCAAAACAGTATGTCACACCTGCAACTCAAGAGCAATAGGAGACAGCAGGGTTCAAGCACAGGCTTACCTGCAAGTGAAATGCGATGGTCGCTTCATTTTCTACATGCAGATCCAATCAGTCATAAATTAATTTGTAAATCTCTGGGTTTCTTTGAAGTTTATTTTTTTTTAGTGCCTGAGTCTTACTGTCATTTTACAATTATTTCGCATTTTGAGTGCTAACAAATCTGATTAAGTCTAGTTAGGAAAGGAATGAAAATAAGGTTCTAGTTTTCAGTCTCACACTTATCCCACGTTAGGCAGAATAATCACAAAGTTGGCTACTTTCTAATAACCTAGTTTTCAGGTGTCATAGGAAGATTAAACTTCCTAGGGAATAGAGAGACTAAATTGCTACTTGAGCTTTGGTTTTAACCAAAATACAACTCAATGTAACAGAACAATATGTGCATATCAATTATTTTCTTTGCTAGTAAAAATTTTGACAGGAAAAAGTTGATACGAAGAACGATATTCATTGGCACATTTTACTCTTTCCAAATCTTATATTTAAGCACTGAACCTAGGGAATTAAAATTTTCTCCCATAGTATGCCAAAAGGATTTACTACTAAATTCAAAATGGCCACAGGCAGTCCCTTACTTGCTCCATAATGAATTAAATAAACAGTAATTTGATTCTAAAGAAGGAAGAGTATAGATATTAATGTTTTTTAAGTAACACACAGATCTGGATGTAAACAAAGAGAAAGGTTGATTTCATCATAGTAAGTAAAAAAATATTCTGGTTTTAACTTGTGCTAAATGTCTTAACAAATAAGACAAAATTACTTGTTAAAAAATCAACTTTTAGCTGAGTATGGTGGTACATGCCTGTAATCCCAGCACTCTGGAGGTTAAAGCAGAAAAATTGTGAGTCTGACTCAAGCCTTGGTAATTTAGTGACTTAGCAAAACTGCCTCAAATTTAAAACAAAAAAAAAAATCTTTTTTTAAAGGACTGGGGATGTGGCTTAATGCAAAGACACTAGGTTCAATCCCAGAACCAAAAACAAAAACAGATCATGGATCAAAGGTGTGAATTTAAAAACTAAAATCATAAAACTCTCCAGAAGAACGCGTAAGTGGAAAGCCTCACCACATTGGATGAGCAATCTTTTAAGCATGACAGTAAAAACATAGGTAAGAAAAGAAAAATAAACAAATAAAATCAACTTTTAATTTCTGCTTAAGCTTTTCAGTCTCTTGGTATTATCACTATTACTTTAAATGCAAAGTTTAACCTAAGAATAATGATTACTTTTGAAAAACAAATTTTAAGCAAGTAACCAGGATTAAATGAAAGGCTATATAAAATATCTAGCTGGGTGTGGTGGTTCATGCCTAGAATCCCAGCACTCTGGGAGGCTGAGGTAGGAATCCCCTAAGTTCAAATCCAGCCTAGGCAACTGAACTAGAGACTCTGTCTCAAAATAAAAGGAAAAAATCAGGGGGAAAAAAAAAAAAAGAAAGAAAGAAAAGAAAAAAGAAAAAAATTAGAAAGGTTAGCTACCTAGCTCAGTAAAAAAAGGCCGAGTAAAATCCCCAATATCACAAAAAAAAATCTAAAATATTTAAAGTCACAATTTAGTATTTTCATTAGTTTCAAATAAATTAGCATGAAAATATTTAATTAGGTTTTGAGTGTGAGGCTTTTGAATTTACACTAAACAAATTTTTTTTAGGATTTTAATCTAGCAGTTTAAGTGAAAACTTTTTAGTTTACTGCTCTGAAATATAAATCTTTCATTTTTAAGTGTAGAAAAATGAGAAACTGTGCAATTAATGGACTGGAACATTAAAGACTATTGCCAGCAACTAACTGCTAGCTGCTAAATTTCAAGGGAACTCAAAACAGAAGAAATTTTTAAAAAGTGAACTTGCCTACCCCTCTCATTGAGCACTTTCTCATTTTTCCCATTACAATTAACGATATAATTCAGCGGTCAAGTCTTCCAGACCAATAACCTCACAGTTTATTTTTAACTCCTGACTCCTTCACAAATGTTCCCCTTCAATCCAATCCAAAGTCCTTCCAGTTCTTCACTCCCACTGTCTCTCAATTCTGTTCTTTCATTCCACTTTCACATTTTATTTTACTCTCTCATGATTAACAAGAAACCCTGCTATTTCCCTAAAAAGCCTCTAATGTCCTTCTACTCAAATTCATCAATTCAGCTGTCTAAATCATCTTCAAGTATCTTGTTCAGCAATTTACAGTAAATCCAGATCTCTTCTGAACCTCAACCAAACTTACAAGATTCCTTTGCTCTCTTTTCAAGTAACATTCCCATATTCCTCAATTCCATTTCTTATTTTCCTGTTAAGGTCCCTTTAATTCAGATTTCAATTCTCCTGCTGTCTCTCACAATATTCACCATCTCAGTGTTTCTGTACATTGTTTCCACCTAAAGTCCTTCAAGCTTCTCTTTCAGTTACAACTTTCTTTAACACCTATTTCAAAACATACCCTCTCTGCAGAAATCTTACTTTTCCAATCCTTTTCTTTCTCATCTATTCTTTGTTCCTCTGAACAAAGGATTCAATTTGTATTGTACAGCCACCATGCTAATGTTTTCTCTTTTTTTCTCATAACCCGCCTTTACTATTAAATAGGCTTTTGACACCAAGAACTACAATTCCTTATGCATCTTTGTTCTCAACATGTGTCTCTCAGAACACTAATACCTTAACGAAGGCTTAAGGGCTCCCATTTTTTTTAGTTACTTAAAGTCAAGGTTGTCAAAATCACAATTTGCATTAAATAACTCTTAAGTATTAAACTGAACTATATTGTAATATAAAATTAAAACTTTTAATCTCCACACTTAGAGTTACTGCATCCTTGATCAACGTCTCTGTCAAGAACTAAGGAGTCATTTTCTAAGAAAATACTGAAAACAAAATGAAAAGTCCCAAAATTTAGCATTATAACCTAGGTACAGAATTCTTTCAAATAAATCTAATAAATGAATTGCCGAAAATTGATTTGAGTGGTCTTTAAACTATTATTGCCAAGTTGTAAAGTATACAAACACTCCAGTACAAGAGGTTCTTAAGTAGCTATTACAAGACCTGCTTCATCATAGCTGAAAATCGCCCCCAGAATTTAAACAAATCTTTTCAAATGACCCCATGAAGTGCTTAGAAAGTGTGATCCTTCCCTGAAACATGCAAGTCAGTTTCCCTCTTCACACACCCTGCACTCTGCATTAGCTGGTCACAGAGGGGAAAAATTTTAAAATAATCTCCCATTCAGCTATTACCTGGGGCTACCCTGTTTTGGGCAAGTTCTAAAAGCCTGTATGAGTTGAAACCTTGAGATCAATTAAAAGTAACCATTTTACGTTGCTTAAGGATATAATCAATTTCACATAACGTATACATTTGGGCATTTAAAAATTTTTTTTTAATCTCAGTTCTTCAGTTCTCTCAGTTCTTGTAGACAACAAAATAGTTTAACTTGCCCTTATCACACCCTTTTGTGGAAAATAAGGAAACAGTAGAGATATTTTTATCAAATTCTGGAAGTATGTTTAAATAAACTATCACTAAATAGCACATAAATATCTCCACAAATAGATACATTAGAACACTGGACACTTAGTATACCAAACACTTCAAGAACACGGACTTTTCAGAACAAATTCAGAGTATAGACAGACACAACCTTTAACACTGCTGAACACTGCCCAACACGGACCAAATATCCTTATATCCAGGATCACGGGCTTTTGCAAAAACTACTTTGGAAAAGGCCGAAATCCATATTCTTATAACTGTACCGATACTGTTAGCTAAACGCGATGGGAAACTAATGAAACGGTATTTTAAACTGTTTTGAAAAAGAATCTCAGTACTATACTCCAGAACAGGTAACAAATAATGAAAGCAATGGCACCTCAAAACTAAACTTAAATGACAATGAGTCAGTGACAATTAACATTTAACTTAGCATTTGGCACGATGACAATACAAACCTCAGTCAAAACTTCGACCTACTTTCAAGTTACCTTTTGATTAAACAAATTAATATGGTGGCAGATTGGTAGTATCAGAATAGGAAGGTTAGGAGATAACATAACAAACCACTTAATTGATGCCTTTAGCGATGCAACTGCTGCTGGATTTATCGGCTCCCACCCGCACCTACTAAAAGGCTCAATGTTCCCTCCAAACGCGAATCCCTGGCAAGTTTCTCCCCAGATGAAGAACAAATACTCTGTATAGTCACACAGCTCCCCCCCACCAAAAAAGTGAGGAGGCTGGAACATTTCATGTCCCTATTAAGTATACAAAACTACGGTAGCTCTTCAGACTAAGCTAACTAAAATATCCTCCCTTGTATCAGAAGACATACACCCTGTAAATGTACATAATGGTTTACAAATCAAGACTCGTCCTCTTTACTCAAAAGGATAGGTAAGCAAACACTTCCATGGCCATCTGAACTTGGAAACGATCGAGCTGACTACCAACAGCAAGAAAAGTGTAACAAGTTAAGTTTCAAGTCGATTCGTCCAGATTACATTCTCCCAATTCAAGGTTAACAAGACCCGGGAGGTGGTAAGCAAGAAGCAAGAAGAGGGAGCTGCCTCATCTATGAAGACAGGTTTTGCCCTTTTTCCATTACCTCTGATTGTGCTCTCCGGAGATCTAAAATTAAAGACCCTGGTATCTCAAGGTTTCTTATTTTAAGGGTGAGGTGGAGAAGGGGTATAAAATAAAATCGATACTCACTGCTAACTTTCATGCTGCCAAAAGCTGAAGGCTGCTGCACTGGCTTGCAGCTCTCCGCAAAGGAGGTGGTTCTCGGCCGCCCCGACATGATTGCTCTTTCCGAATCACCTTTTCCTTCCTCCTTTTCTTCCTTTTGTTTTATGTTGGGGCGTTAGGTTAATGATAAATGCAGCATTAAGTCTTTCACAAGAAAAAGAAAAAAAGACTTCGTCCTCTTGGCCTTTCACTCCTTTTCTATAGCTTTTTTTTTTTTTTTTAACCAGCGATGTATTTCCCCTTCAAGACAGGTACGAATCTTTAACACATAGATGATTTGGAACTGGGGAAAAATATAATTCTTCCACCTCCCTTTTCTGGGAAAGGAGAAAAGAGATGGTGGGGGGAAACCTTAAAAATATATATATGTGTATATATATACATATATATATCACGGGAAACGGCGGCAGATAGCTTGATTGAAAATAAGTACTTAGATTATTGTATTTTCCTCCGGGATTTTTTTCCAAGTCAATGAAGAAGGGAAGCGGCGGAAGGATCACGAGTCTCACGCTTGACGAGAAGGGGGATGGGAAGAAGGGAGGGAGGTGGCGGCTCGGAGATGCGACGGGAAACGCTGCGACTCCGGCAGCGACCGGATCCGGCGGGCGGGCGGACGGCAGGGCCCCGGCGACCGGGAGGGCGGCGGAGTCAGTCAGTCAGCGGCTGGCGGCGGCGGCGGCGCCTCTGCTCATTGCGCCAGGAGCAGCTGCAGGCGGCGGCTGGATCCAGCGGCCATGGCGGCGGCGGCGGAGGCAGCTCCCTTCAGACCCCGGGCGGCGGCTCCTCGACTGCTTCCCATACGCCGGGGACATGGGAGCCCAGCAACCGCTTCCGTCCCTGGGGGCCCCCTCCCCCGGCCGCGACACCGGCACGGCCGCCCTCCGCCCCTCGCCTGCGCTTGTGCCCGCTCAGGAAGTGTCCGCGCTTTGCCCCCGGCCCGGAGCCCTGTCAGCGGCTGTGAGGTCGGCTCCTCCTGGCTTCCTTCCTTCCTTCCTTCCTTTGTCACTCAGGCCGGACGGCGACGGCGGCGGCACAAGCCCGCATTCGCCCGGGTCGGGGGCTGCTCTGTGTGAGGAGCGCCGTCTGCGCAGCCGCCTAGCGCTTCCCCACTCCCCCTCCCCCTTCCTACTCGTCCTCCGCCTCCTTCCTCCCCCACCCAGCCTTACACCGCCCAGCGCCCCGCCGCCCGCGTAACAGGCGTCTGGGAATCGCCGGCCGAGCCCGCGCCCCCCTTCTTCTGCATAGAGGCCGAAATCCGAAGCGGAGCCAATCACCGAAGTCGTTTGTTTGCGGCTCCTTCCGGAAAAACCCGATCGGCCTGAAGAACCAATTAGAAAGTATCACCGACAAGCCACGCCCAAGGGGCGGAAAGTGCCGAAGGTCGCCCAGCCATAGAAAGATGGATTGGCCTTATTCTGTGGATGGCTGGAGGAGAAATTCGGCTATAGCAACCGTGACCAATCAGAATTGCCGGCTTTCAGGAAAAAGCAAGAAGAGTTAAGGGTGGTGAAACCCGGAGTCGCGGGTGAAACTGTAAGGCTTGGTCCCGCGGCCGCTTCGTAATTGGCTGGAAAACTCCGCTGGGAGTGTACCTCTCCCGGTGATTGGTGAGGAAAAGTGGGCTTCCGAGGACATCTGGCCAGTCAGAACGTCGTCTTCCTTGCAGAGGAGGGGAGAAGAAAGCGAAGGGAGCGAGTCTATAAGGCGCCGTCTCATTGGCCTGAAGCTTCGGAGCTGGAGAGGGCGCAGAAGGCAAAAGGAGGGAAGCCGAAACCCGCGGCGGCAGCCAATCGGCACTCACTGCTGCGCAATCGCAAGACCTAGCTGCACTACGATTGGTCTCCAGCCTTCGCCTGCGGTCCCAGGAGCCGGAGAAGCTCGACCCGGGTCGTAGCGGCCGATCCGATGGACCGGTCTGCGGCTGTTCCCTCCCGGACAGCGCGGAAACCGCAGATGGGACGCGCGGGCCGTCTGCACGGCGGGTCCGAAACTGCTGCGGTCGGCGGGGTTGGGCTCTGGGCGCTCGAGCGATCAGTGGGCCCGAGGGCGCTCCCCACCCACGGGGAGCTCCCAGCGGAGTGCGGCTTGTTCTGCGCACCCCAGGATTCCCGCCGCGCGAGATCGCCCTTGCGGTGAATAGGGGACGTCTTCCCCTCAAGGGCTGCTGGATGGACCCAGGAGCCGTCAGGCTGGGTACGAGCTCTCAGACGCAGAAATGTTAACAAAGCTTTTAGAAGCTTGTAGCTCCTGAGTGGCCGCGCCCTGCTTAGTCCCGGGGTCCCTGGTAGCGAGGTCCCCTGCGCCGTGCGCGCCACCAGGCCGGGCCTTCGGAAACGCCCCTGAAAGATGAGCTAATGCTGGATGCGCCCGCTCCTTGGCGCCGCTGCCCAGCGCTAACCGGGTTCTGAAAGCAGGTGAGGGGAAATGCCGTCAGCCCGGATATCCTGAAGCTCCGAGGATACGGGGAGTCAGAACCTCTCGCGGTAGCTCTGAGACCTTTGAGTAGGTTTCACACGTAGGCTAGTGTCCATTGTTCTACCGGAGGACCAGTTCCTTTGGTTCTTCTGAGAACGATGATGCCTGGCTACGACTGCCTAGAGAAAGTAGAGTGAACACTTGCCATCCTGGTGGTAATCCACTGGTGCTTGTAGATTCCACCTGCAGAGTCATCCCTTTCTGTTAAGATGCTATCTTCAGAAAGTGCGTGTCAAACTACATGTGCTTTATCAGATTGCTTTGAAAAACATGAGCGACCTGAGACCGAACAAAGTGAGCTTTGATGGAAGAGGAAAGGACCAGAGACGGTGTGCAGACTCGTGTCTGCAGAGGCCAGACAAGTAAAGCAAATGAGACTGGTAAATAAGTGAGCTGGGACAATGGGCACTGATGAGGAATATAGACAGTTGGAGTGTGTGTTCCACTAGGAAGGGAGTCACAGCGTGGCCCTCGCAGATTGTTTCAGTCAGGAATGTGGGCCTGGTGTTAGGAGATATTCTGTTTTCTCCTTCCAAGAGAAACGCTAAAGTCGGATTTTTGTGTGAGATCTCTAGATTTTTACATATTGACAAACAATATTCCAAAACCGTACAAGCCCAAGTAAAAAGCATACACCAGGATAGATGGGGCCAGCAACCACTTGATTTTTTTTTTAAGAGAGTAACAATCATCAGCACATTGCACATTATTGTATTCCCAGAAATTATTTAGGATAAAAAATAAGACATGAAACATTATCCAACAAATTATTAGCACAAAACTTTTGCCTCAGTGAATCAAGAGAAACCTGCTATATGACTATCTTTTTTGTTATGATTGCTCTGTTGTTTTCAAATAAACATTTTGCATTAAAACTGAAATCTGAGGATGACCCTGAGAAAACTACTTTTCCCTCAAAATTATTTTTCTTTATCTTAACTAATTTTTTATATGCATAGATTTTATATACATAGATTTTGTTTCAGTTCACCACACCAGTGCAACAATGTGATGGTTACATATGTGTGACTTATTGAGTTCACTGAGAAGTACATTTCTGGTACTCATCCATTTAAGAGTGAAAATGTCTAGTTTATTGTTCTTTATAGCTGAGTAGTATTCCATTATGTAGAAATACATCTTTTTTATCCATTCCTCAGTTGAGGGGCATTTAGGTTGTTTCCAACCTATTATGAACCGGGCAGCTATAAACATAGATGCACATATATCGCTGTGGTAGGATGTTTTTAGTTCTTTCAGGAAGATACCCAGAAGGGGAATAGCTGGGTCAAATGGAACCTCCAGTCCTAGCTTTTTGAGGAATCTCCACACTGACTTCCACAGTGGTTGCACCAACCTGCATTCCCACCAACAGTGGAGAAATTTTCCTTTTTGCCCACAGCCCCTCCAGCATTTGTTATTGGTTGACTTCTTAATACTAGCCATTCTTTCTGGGATGAGGTGGAATCTCAGTGTTACTTTCATTTACATCTCTTGAATGGCCAGTGCTGTTGAACGTTTTTTCACATGTTTATTTGCTGTTTGTACTTCTTCATCTGAGAAGTGTGTGTTCATCTCAGATGCCCATTTTTGAATTGGGTCTTTAAATCTTGGAGGACTCGTTTTTTTAAGTTCTTTATAGGTTTTCGATATGAATCCTTTATCTGAGGGACAGCTGGCAAACATTTTCTCCCAGATTGTGGGTTGTTTCTTCACACTTGATTTGTAATCTCATATGTTTTACAGTCCTAGAACAGTAGAAGCTCTTATTTTTTGCAATTAAAAGAGAACTTGAGATCATTGGATGCCATGGAGGAGGATAAAGAATGTTAATAGCAAATTTGTTACTTGACAACTTTGTTGTCTGAATGGTGCCCCTCCATGATATTATGAAAGACTTTTGCTACTATTCCTAGAAAACTGAGAAAAAGCTTTAAATCCTTTCTGCTTCTTTACTTTTTAATTTTCCATTCCTATTCCCAGTTATGCCAGCAGGAAAGTAACAGACGTTTATGTTATATGAACTGGAAATGGCTATTCTTGTATGTAGTAAAAGTAGGAAAATAGTCTCCCTGAGGGTTATGATTAGCTTTACTGTTGCTGCTTTCAAATATTTTGAACTGATTGTTGTAAAAAAAAAAATTGTTAAAGGCTAAAAGGAGGAAATTTTAGGGAAAAAGAACTCCCAGTCTAATAATAAGACTTAAATAACTGGAAAGGTTACTGAAATTATATTTCTGTTTCCTTGAACCTCACCTTCCCACCTGCTGTGAATCATGTATTAACTATAATTCTATTTAGTAGGTGTTTATAGTGTGTTAAATGTATAGCAGTCTCACAAAGTAAGTTCTGTTATCATCTCCATTTTTCAGATGAAACCATGGTGCAGAAGAGTTTACTAACTTACCCAAGGTCCACAAAACTAAAATAGAAGTACCAAGATTCAGCTCCCCAGTTCTTAATCTCTGCTCCAAACTTCTCTGTTGCACACAGTCCTCACCTCTACTTGTATAGCCTGCATTCTTTATCCGCTATCTAATGTTAACCTTGTACCTTGTGCTTTGTGTCCCTAGTTGTGCACATGCCCATAGCAATAGCAATTTGGTTTCCTCTAGGAGTCATCAGACAGCCCCTTATGGAGATCAGTGATTATAAATCAAAGTAACAGTAAACCAAGGGATAGAAAAGATAAGTGTAGGAGGCTAGGTGGTACCGATCAGGGAAGTGGTATAGTGGGAAAAAAAAGTTGGTGAGCATTCTGTAAGATAATAGATATAAATTAAAATGCACAACGCTTCATATAAATTAAAATGCTTCGCATCGTTTGGTCCTCAACCCAGTAAAATAAAGGAGGCTATTTCTTTGTTTTTAAAAATGAGAAAACTAGCCAGGCGTGGTGGCACATGCCTTTAATCCCAGCACTCGGGAGGCTGAGGTAGGAGGAGCATTGTGAGTTCGAGGCCGGCTTGGGCTACAACGTGAGCACAAGAGCGGCCTGAGCTACATAATGCGACCCTGCCTCAAAAAACTAGGGCCGGGAGTTTGGCTCAGTGGTTTAAGCGCCTGCCCTGGCAGGCTCGAGGCTGTGAGTTCGATTCCTGGTGCTGCAAAAAAAAAAAAAGAAAAAAAAATGAGAAAACTGTGGGCTAGAGTGATTAAATGACATGCTCAAAATCACTGAGCTGCATTTTTTAATTGAAACTAGAAGAAAATATGAGCAGGTCTAATAATGCAGCAGTGAATGCTGTGTCCAGAGGTCTCATGCATTTGTCCCATAACTCAGGTGTTTGGATGGAGCAGACCCGGAGACTCCCTCCCTTTCATGTTCCATCCACCTTCTAGTTAACGAATTTTGGAACCATCTTCTTGCCCATGTCAGTCCACCAGAACTGACCAACACCATTCTTTTTTGGGTAGCTCCTTATTGCTGACCAGCTCTGACTTCTCAGATTTGTCAGAACTATTCCTCCAGGGTGGAGACTGCCGTCAACCACCTGTTGAGTGTGCACCTGTGGGCCTCCTACACTTCTCTCTGGGCTACTCCTTCCTCTGTGATGATGTGGCTCTGGAGGGTGTGGGCCATTTCTTCCCCTAGCTGGCCAAGGAGGAATGCAAGAGTATTGAGCATCCCCGAAAGATACAGAACCAGCACAGCAGCCAAGCTGTCTTCCAAGACCTGTGAAAACCTGAGGATGAGTGGAGTGAGACCCTAGCTGTGGAAGCTGCCCTGACCCTAGAAAAGACCCTGAACCAAGCTCTTCTGGACCTTCATGCCTTGGGCTCTTGGGCTCCAGTGTCTGTGATTTCCTGGAGAACCACTTTCTAGATGAGGAGGTGAAGTTCATCTTGAGAAGACAGGAGACCACCTCTCTAACATCCGCAGGCTGGCGACCTGCACCATGTGCTGGGTGAGGACCTCTTGGAAAGGATCACGCTCAAGGTCGACCAGAAGCCTGGCAGCCTCAGGAGCTCCCTCAGCACCTGGCATCAGGGCTTCTGCCTAACTCTCTCCTTCCAGCTACTAAGCAGCGTTTTCACCTCTCTGGAGCCCCTTCCCAAATCTTGAACCAAAAGAAAATAAAGCCTTTTGTTGGGAAAAAAGAAAAAGGAGAACCACATGCCATGAAAATCAGTCTGTTTTGATGATGCACAGTGAACCATTCCAAACCAAAGTCCCTGAGCAAACTCTTTGTAGAGCCTCATTTACTTAGTTGACGTGTTTCAAACTCCTCAACGTTTTGTTGGGTGCTGGTCTTCAGCTGCAGTCTCTGTGTCCCAGATTCTGTACTTGCAGTTCAATACCGTGAGGTGGAAAGTTGTTTAGTAATGAAACCTAGGAAAGCCCTTCAATATCAAGGCCAAAGAGAAGATTAAAAGGAAAGAAAAATACATTTATTGGGTTCCAGTTCATTACTCCCAAAAACATAAGTGTTTGGTAGCCATTTTTTAATAGACTGGGGGAGAAGGGGAGTTTTAGATTAAGTAATTTCCTCGAGGTTGCACAATTAGTAAATGTCAGAGTTGGGATGAGATTTTTTTCCAACTTAATTGTAGAGTCCAGCCTCTGTATACTAGATTACTGTGCCTTCCACCAAGAAGAATGCTGTTAGTCCCAGTTAGGATAAATTATATATGTATGTTTGTGCATGCTCATGTAAGTGTTTGGAAATGATAACTTCGACAGCATTTTGGATCTTATTTTCATGCTTGCCAATGCATCTTTATCTTCTATCTATTGTGTATAACTTTGCTACATATTCCACAGAAAAATGATCTAACAAGAAAGGTCCATAGTAGCATCTGTTGTAGCAGCCTCTAAACAGGCATTTTTAGATGGGTTCAAGGAGGCAATTTCAAGGTTAAACAGAAGAAAGAAATAGGAAATTGGAACATGTTTAAAAACTCTACTGAAGCCAGGCATGGTGGTGCACACCTGTAATTCCAGCACTCGAGAGGCTGAGACAGGAGGATTGATGCAAGTTTGTGGATAGTCTGGGCTACAAAGTGAGTTCGAGGCCAGCCTAAACTGCACAGTAAAACCCTGTCTCAAGAAGACAAATAAAAAACAAAAACTATACTCAAGACTACTACTCAGAAACTTGCCCCTCTCCCATAGGCAGCTTTTAATGCCAAAAGAGATTGTGTATGGTTGATACTTTGTATAAATACTTTAAAAGTTGATTCGTATCAAAGGGTGATGAAATGACTTAATGACTGTGCTACTGGAAATCACAAGCAAGCGCTTCATTGGGTAATAGTACTAAGAGCCATTTTTTTTTTCCCAAGAGCCATTTTTACACTTTGATCAATAATAAAAGTTAACTTGCTGGGCATGGTGGCTCAGGAAGCTGAGGCGGGGGAATTGCTGTGAGTTCAAGACCAGCCTGGACTACACAGAAACCCTGTCTCAAAAAACTAAATAATAATAATAATAGTTAGTTCATCCCAGGTCCTGTGCTAGGCAGTTAGGGCATATAACGATCAGAACTGATTAAAAATATATAACCACTGAAATCACTCACTGATTGTTTCCATGAACTTTATCTTCCCACCTGCTGTCAACCAGTTGCTTCAATAGTTTGATTTTAGATTACATGCAAGTTATTACCTCAGTTTTACCAATGAGAAAACTGAGAAACAGGAGAAGTAATTTGCTCAAATTCACAAAGCTAGAAAGCAAGTTTTCAAATCTTTAGCTTAACTCTTGGTAACCTAGCCCTTGAGTTTCTTCGTAGAAAATCATCCAAAACAAATTAAAATTCACTCCCATCCATTTGGTAAGCACTGAGCCAGCTCCAAGGTTCTTTGTAAGATGCTATGTCATGTTTTAGGAAAACAGAAGTACAAAGATCACTGATGGCCATCCAGAGGTGACTGTTTTGTCTGAGCCTTCGAGACAGAGGAGGAAGCAGAGGAGATGTGCACAGATGGAGCCAGTACAGGGAAGGCCAAAGGTCCCAGATACCTTTTTCCCAAGTTAGAGTTAGCCGGATGGTCTCCTGAGACCTATAACCAGTTTGGATAGGATAGTCCTTTAAAGTGTTAGAACGTTTAGAATTTATTTTTATCTTAAAAAGTAAGGAATTACATTTCCAGTGATTAATTTACTGGTAGACACTGGCAACCTTATTTCCTGTATCAAAGGAACAAGTGTTCCGTGGCTCGCAGTACAGCTGTCTTCAGGGTACAGGAAGAATCCAGTCTGAAAGGGGTTGTGAATTCGAGATGCCCTCCTTTTAAAATATTTTAGCAGTATGTTACATGTGCTTAACAAGAAATGGCGCTTTCCGTGTGCTTAATTAAGTGGATTTCCAGGTCATATTTGTTTTTTTAACTAAATTGACCTCCACAGATTGCTAAAAATTGTTTCAGCAAACAAAATACAGGCTATAGATTTTGCAAACAAAATGGCAATGCTGACATTCTCCTATGTCTGGTAGGAGCTCTCCATCAGTTATATCATTCAGTAAAAATAACAATTTGCTTATCAGATTGGACAAATGAACCTGAAAATTTTGAACTCCTCAAGGTAAACTCTTTAAACTGGGTATAGTGAAGCCATATACCTGTAACCCCAGCAGACTGTAAGACTGAGGCAGGGGGATTACAGGTTTGAGCACAACCAGGGCAATTTAGTAAGATCCTGAAGAAAAAGAGGAGGAGTATAACAAGGACTGGGGGTGTAGCTCAGTGCAAAGGCCCTTGGGTTCAATCCACAGTTCCAAAATGTGAGAGAAGAGCTTTTTAAAGTACATATTGACATATATATATGATATATTTATGGAGGGCAAAGTAATGTTAGAATTTTTAATAAAATGAGTTATTAAATTAAGCTAACTGACCTATCCATAACCTCATATAGTTGAGTTTTTTTGTAATGAGAACATTTGCAATTACTCCCTTAGCAATACTAAAACATACAACACTCAGCTATATTTACCATGATATACAGCAGATCTAAAATAAAAAAATAAAACTTACTGCTCCTATTCAATGTGGCTTTGTACCCTTTGATTATCATCTCCCCATTTCTCCTTATTCAGGGAGAATTTCCAAAATAGGAAGTTCCCACTCAGACTTGAAGTGTAACTGTGTTAGCAAGAAGTCGTCACAGTTTCCAGAATGTTTAAAGACCAGGCATCTGACATAGTGGTAATAATCTTTTGAGGTAGGGACAGGTAGTTGGAGGTTAAGAACAAAAATATGTGGGACTTTAAATAATTAGAGGAATTGTTTTTAAAATACTGTATTATTTA
>RJWM01019498.1:0-38992 GCA_004363535.1 Dasyprocta punctata | reverse complement strand
CCTGGCAGGTCTGCATTGAGTACCTCAGAGACACCAATGTCTTGACACTTGGGGGGTTGATGGTGGCTGCTTCTGTGGAGCACTGGAACCTACACAAACGCATCGCCCTCCGAACACTCCTCCTCATTGGGGTGCGGCCCGCCCTGTGAGTTTTCACAAACCAGGGTGGGAGGAGCGGGGTCCAGGGGCACTCAGGACAAACGGTCCCTGGAGGGAAGCTGGAATGACAGTGTGTGCATCCCTCCGCCCGCCTGTCTCTAGGCTGATGCTGGGCTTCATGGTGGTCACAGCCTTCCTCTCCATGTGGATCAGCAACACGGCCACCTCAGCCATGATGGTGCCCATCGCCCGTGCAGTCCTGGATGAGCTGCACAATACACAAATGGACATCAAGGGAGACAACGACAACCCCGCCTTTGAGCTCCAGGAACCGAGTCCCCAGAAGGAGGTGACCAAGCTTGGTAAGACAGGAGAGGTAGACCCTGCCCACCCGCTCAGTTCTTGTGGAAGGTCTGAGAGACCCGTCCATTCCCAAGGGTGATGATCTTGGAAACTTGGAGAGAGAAGAGCGAGGCAAGAGCCTCAGTGACCAACTTGTTCCAGATTGCCTGGAACTTTTCTTATTTGAAAATACCAAGACTCATGAGCTGGGAGTGTAGCTCAGTGGTAGAACACTTGCTTAGCATGTGCAAGGCCCTAGGTTTGATCCACAGGACCATAGACAAGTGAGTTGATTTATTTATTTTTAAATGCTAAGACTCATGCATTGGGAATCTCATAGCCCACTCATAGCTGGGTGGGCAGCAAGGAGTCCAGTCTCCACTCCTCCTGCCTGATTTGGATAATCCTCTTCCCGTCTCTGGGCCTTGGTTTCCTGTCTTTCAAAAGCAGTCAGGCCAGGTGGTATTTGAGGGTACTCCCAACCCAAAGCTCCAGGGAATGCTGCACCCCACTCCGACTTGGGGACGGCCCCTGTGCTCCTCCCAGCCTGCTTCTCGGCTGTCCACCAACAAGGTGTCCTGGAGGCCATGGAGGCCCAGCCAAGCTCCCCAGAGCTGTCCCTGGCCTGCCCCCGCCTGAGCTCTCCCTTGTTCCCAGAAAATGGACAGGTCGAACCTGCTCATTCAGAGCCAAGAACCAAGAGGCAGAAGGAGGAGCTCCGCTTCACCCAGGGCCTGACCCTGTGCGTAGCCTACTCCGCCAGCATCGGAGGCATTGCCACACTGACCGGTACCACTCCCAACCTGGTGCTGCAAGGCCAGATAAACTCGTGAGTGGCAGAGGGCAGCGCCCAACAGGGGTGGGATGCACTCTCACTGGGAGGCAAACAGGGTAGGGTGGTTGCCGGGGCAATGTCACACAGAAGCCCATGCCCCTTCAGGATCTTCCCCGAGAACCCCAACATCGTGAACTTTGCCTCCTGGTTTGGCTTTGCCTTCCCTGCCATGGTCATCTTGCTGCTGCTGTGTTGGCTATGGCTACAGATTCTCTTCTTGGGTTTCAAGTAAGTAGTAGTGCAATGGATACGAGAAACCCAGGCCCTTGCCCTTAACCCTGGGAGCTTCCTATTGGGTTCAGATGTGGGAAGTGACCATGCCAATGAGAGGGCCTCTGCTTCCCAAGGCTCCTCTGTGTACTCATTTGAAAGAATTGCTGGGAGGAAAATATCACCCCATTTAGCAGATGAGCACACTGAGTCTTGAGTGGTCACAACTAGATTTGTCAACGCTGAGACTGAAAACCAGGATTTCTGGTGCCCAGGTCAAACCCTGTCCTCTCACGCTCCACAGTCCCTGAATTAATGCTTGAGGAGCTCACAGAGTGTGGTCAGTTATAGGAGCATTTGTTCTGCTCCTACTGCATCCCTGGCCCACTGTATGTTGGGCAGTAAGAATACTGAAAGGCATTGCACAAAGTCTCTGCAGTTCCCCATCTGATGGATGATATGGGTTGGGGTATGATAGTGGAGAGCACCCAGGGTAGTGGGAATTCCAGAAGGCTCCTAAAGGAGGCAATGTCTGAGCTGACTCTTGCAGAACCACAAGACATCCAGCTAGAAAATAGGGTAAAGGCATTCCAGGCAGCAAAAACAGCTGATGCAAAGCAGAGGCACTGAGCACTGGGGAAGCTGAGACAAGAGGATCACATGTTCAAGGCTAGCCTGGGCAACTTAGTGAAACGCATCTCAAAACAAAAACAAGAGCAAAAATTTAGAAAAAAGAAAGAAAGAAAGAAAGAAAGAAAGAATGAAGAAAAGAGACACACCCACAAGAAAAAACCTGATGTGTTTGGGGGCATCTCTGATTCTATGGAGATGAATCAGAAACATCTCAAAAGAGTATCTGAGCTTGAAGCTCAAGAGGAAGCAAGGGAGAGCTGAGAATGATGGTGCATGCTTGTAATCCCAGCATTATGGGAGGCTGAAGCAGGAAGATTGCCTGGGCTACATAGTGAGTTCAAGCCCAGTCTGAACTATGTAGCAAGACCCTGCCTGGGAAAAAAAATTAAATAAAAAAAAGTTGAGGCCAAGTGGGTTTTATTCTTCTACTTGCAACACTGGGTTTCTCATAGTCACTGATTAAAGGGCTCAGTTGAAAATCACTGGAGACACTGCTAAGGCTGTGTGCATCAAGCCTGTGATTGATTAGTGATGTCTACTGGGTACACAGGCCAGCAGTGGTGGTATGAATGGTACTACATTATAGTCATTATTTGTCCTTCCCAGACATAGGAGAACCATTGCAAGTTTTTAAGTATCATTACTGTACTTTGGGCAAATCACGTGAGTGGATACAAGGAGGCTGAATTAGGTTGAGAGCTGGTACAGAGATCAGCACAATGCAGGGCACCATGGATAAATCAAAGATGTATGAAGCATGGTCTTTGCCCTTGAAGAACTCACAGTCCAGCAGCTAACTGAGATTTGCCCAAGTGAAAAATTAAATGCCAATGCGAGTTAAGTAAGCAGCACAGGGAAGTAAACCATAGTTTCTTCCACCACTGAGGACAATACGGGTAGGGTAAGGCTGAGGCTGTGAGCATTCCAGAGCCAGAAAGGAAGGATAGGGGTTTCTGAAAAGCTGCTAAAGGAGGAGACCTCTGATGAGGGCTGGGAGGAAGCATAAGGGTCTGGCCACTAGGTCCTTCCCACCTTAGGCAAGAAGGATGTTCGTAGCCCAAGAGGCCCCTTGGAGGAAGAATGTCAATGGGGCAGATGGAGAAGACCCAGGCTTGGGGAAACCCAGTTTCCCTTGCTAAAAAAAGGGGGACCACAATTCCCCTCCAAGTCCTCTGGCCTTCTCCAGAATCTTTGGTGGAGCATGATCTTAGAGGCATGACCCCACAGTGACCTGTGTAGACCTCGGTCTCACATGTGGGCTCTTAGAGCACCTTGCTCCCTGCCTGGGGCAGGTCTCTCATGAGCCACCCTTGCTCTCTGCCTGCAGCTTCAAGAAGAACTTTGGCTTTGGAGATCAGGGGAAGGAAAGAAAGCAGGCAGCCCTTCAAGTCATCCAGACACAGCACAAGCTTCTGGGCCCCATGAGCTTTGCTGAAAAGGCTGTCACTGTACTCTTCGCCAGCCTCGTGATTCTCTGGTTCACCAGGGAGCCAGGCTTCTTCCAAGGCTGGGGTAATCTGGCTTTTGCCAACAGCAAGGGGGAAAGGTGAGAGTTGCAGGGGGAGAAGGAGGGGAACACACCTGGGGCTCAATCCTTCAGGAGGCAGGAAGGGAACAGGGCGTGCGCAGAAGAACAGAGGGTGATTCTGGAGGCAAGGGGGTCTCACCAGGCTTGTCTAGGAGAGGAGTTCCTCTCCACCAGACCTCTACTCTGAGTATCCCTGAGCCACTCAGCCTGCCCTCCCTACCCACCCACAGCATGGCATCTGATGGAACCGTGGCGGTCTTCATCGGTGTAATTCTATTCATCGTGCCCTCTAAGATCCCAGGCCTGACCCAGGACCCAGGTAAGCACCTGGCCTGGAGCCGGGAAGGTTTTCCAGGTAGCCTTTGCCTTCAAGCATGTAACAGACATTTGACCACACTTGGCAGGAGTTAACAAATCCCAGAGAGGTTAGGGCGACTTGTCTAAGGGTGCAGGGATACAGGGACAAAGTTGGGATGTTATAAAACTACATTCATGAAGCTCTGATAGGGACCCACTCAGAGAGGTTCCGGCGGAGGGGAGGGGGGAAGGCCGGTGGCTCTTAGTGACCTGTTTGTCTCTGCTTGGGGAGCAGAACACCCAGGGAAGCTGAAGGCCCCTCCTGCTCTCCTCACCTGGAAGGTAGTCAACGAGAAGATGCCTTGGAATATCCTGTTGTTGCTGGGTGGTGGCTTTGCCCTGGCCAAAGGTAGTGAGGTGAGAGACTCCCAGCTCTTGCCCAGCCTGTGGCAGGAGAGAGGGGCCCTGTTTCTGTCCCACACAAGGGAAACATGATCCCCACTTCAAAGGGGACCCCCACAGTGGGCAGAACCTCTGCAGAAGCTGGAGGGAAGTAGGTGACAGCCCCAGCCAAAAAGGATAAAGAAACATGAGCCCTCAGGACCTGTGCCCAGTGGGGTTCTAAATGCCAAAGGGAAGGTTTCTCTAGTGGGTGGGATCCCTCTACAGCCCTTCACGCAGGCCAGACAGACAGACAACGCATTCACCGCAACACCTCCTAGGTAGTTGGTGTTGGGTTGACACAGTCCTGCTGCAGCCACTAGGGGGCGCCATGATCACACCCCCTCCAGGCTCTTGAGACCAGGCCATCTTTCTCCAGAGATCCACCCTAAAGAGAGAAACAAATTCTTGAAAATGCAGCTCTGGGCCTCTGTGTTCTGGCTGAGTGCATTCATGGCACAGACAGGAGGCAGCTGGCCCAAGTCAGGGATTGGTGCGGGGTCTGTGCTTATTCACAGCCAGACACCATGCCTGGGGCCCGCAGCATGGAATGAGGGGAAGCCTTAGCTCCCTGCACACCAGTGCAACACTAGCAGCAGGGTTACAGATGTTTTACAGATGTGAGCAGGGCAAGACCTCAGCACTGCCTCTTGCCCACCAGATCATTGACCTCTTCCATCTGAAGGGCCTTCGCTGCACTCTGCCTCCCTGCCAAGAACAGTGTCCCCTTAGCTCCAACCCAGTGGGCTGGGAGAGGACAGGGAGAAGGCTATGGTTGTCCAGAGACCTTCTGAGAGGGATCAGGTAGCTGGATGCAGTCTTCCCTTCAGAGCTGTGTCATCTCTGAAGACTAACACATATGGGCAGCAGAGGGCTTGGGGGCCAGGCAACTCTGCCTCACACATACCCCCATCCTCTGCCTACAGAAATCCGGCCTGTCCGACTGGGTGGGGGACAAACTGTCTCCGCTGCAGCATGTGCCACCTCCTGCCACTGCCATCATTGTCTGTCTCCTGACTGCTGCCTTCACCGAGGGCATTAGCAACGTGGCCACCACCACACTCTTCCTGCCCATCCTGGCCTCCATGGTGAGCTGGCCCTGGAGACACACCTCCTCCAGGCAGTCCTCCTGCCTTCTCCAGAGGTCCCCCCAGGGACCTGTCATTGCACCTCTCTCCTCTGCTGGAGAAGATCCTGAACTTCCACCCTTCTCCCAGTCTTACGCCTTTGGGTCTCAAGGACCTCTAGCCCCTGACTCACCCCATCTCTGGTGACGTCACTCCCTGGGTATCCCAATGGGGCTCAATGGTGGCCTCACCCACTTCCCCACCCCAGTCCCTGTTCTGATCATTCCAGAGGTGACGAGGTAAAATTGCTCCCTGGAGCGTCCCCAGCCCCTTCCTCCTCAGGCGCGTTCCCCACAGCCTTTGATGACACCTCCGGAGCCCCTTTGAGATCCATTTTATGGGTCCCTCCCCTCACAATGCCCCACAGGGCAGGGCTGCACACTCATCCCTTCCAGAGAGGTCAAGAGGCCCTTCCCAGGTCACGCAGTGCTTTCTGGCAGAAATGGTGGGTTCATGACCAGAGAGTGTGTTTGGGCATGGAGTTGTCACCCAGAAAAGGGAGAATTGGGGACCATGCCTCACTCCCCAGGAAAGGGACCAAGATCAGCACTGCCCCACTGTTTCCCCTGCAGGCTCAAGCCATCTGCATCCACCCGCTGTATGTCATGCTCCCCTGCACCTTGGCCTCCTCCCTGGCCTTCATGCTGCCCGTGGCCACCCCACCTAATGCCTTGGTCTTCTCCTTTGGGGATCTCAAAGTGACCGATATGGTGAGTAGCAGGGAACAGAAACACCTCTCCTCTCCTTCCTGCCTGCCTTCCATCTCTGTGGACCACAAAGTAGCTGAAAGTCTCTAAAATGCTCAGAGGTCAGAGGAGGGCTCTGTCTGACTGAGTGTACAGAAGGGGAGACGGGAATGTGATCCCTCAATTGGAAGATTGTCAAGCCCTGCAGCGCTGGCCACAGGAGAGGAATGGGATGTGACGGTCCAGGGTCAGGCACCCACGCTCAGAGGGAAGAACTTGGAGAGAACAATATCAGGGTCCCAGAAGCTCACGAGGCCCCGTTTTCCCTGTTAGGACTGGCAGTAAAGCAAGGGGCAAGGGCATTGCCTAGTGCTGCAGCTTAGACCAAAGGCAGGACTTCCTGGGGAGAGGTTTGCTCATGGGAGGCCTCCTAAGCCCTCCTGAATGCCTGCGGGCTGGGCACTGGTGCCGTTCTGCACCTGCTCAGTCAAACTAACTCTCCTCACCTCAGGCCCGGGCTGGATTCATGCTCAACATCATCGGGGTGCTGGTCATCATGCTGGCCATCAACAGCTGGAGCATCCCTATCTTCAACCTGCACACCTTTCCCTCCTGGGCCCAGTCAAACATCACCCAGTGCCTCCCCAGCCAGCCCAGTTCCACCACACCCAGCCCCTAAACTGGGGTGCAACCTCACCAAGCCCGCCTCCATCCTGCTCCTCTGAGCCAAGAGGAGAACTCCAAGCTCCAAGCCCAGGGCCAAGAGCTGGGCGAAGTGACCGTGTGTGTACAGTCTCGTGTGTGTCCGTGAGAAGGCGTGTGCACTCTCTCCAGAGTGTCAGAGGAAAATGAGTGTGTCTGCATTTGTATGTACACACACGTGTGCAAATGAGGGCATCCTAGGGGACTTCTTGTACAGGCTTGACAGTGTACCTGTGTACATCTGCAGAAAACACACATGTCCTTCCCTGTCTTCCTAGCTTGGGAACCAGACTCCTTTGTTTTTGCACATATTTATTGAAACTTGGGGTTAGAGTGGCCTGGAAGCAGGCCTGCCATGGGCACAGCCTTTGGGACTCCAGCCCAACCTCTCCGGGTTTGGGAAGGGTTCAGATGTTAGCCACATTAAAGCGTTTTTCAGTAAAGTCTGAGCTGGTCTTTCATGGCAATGCCACGTGGTTCTGCCCAGGTTAGAGGGTCCAGGAAGGGACCTGGCCTCTGTCCTACATGGCAGCTCCCTTGGCACCCATCCCACCCCCAGGAGAAGGCAATGGTAGGGCACCCCTGCCAGGGCCGATCGGAGTGGGCACAGCCACCCAAGAAAGCAGCACTGACATCACCAACTGGCTAATTGGGAGCTGCCAGTCTCTGCGTGTCTTTGGAAAACCGGCCTCCCCGTTCCCAGAGCACTCCCTGGGCATTTACATAAAACCCTCTCTCCCTGCCAATTCCTCACCGACCCTTCCTCCAGCTGGAAAAACCAGTCCCACCAGACCAGAGGAGGCAGGCTGACCCATGCCGGGTGCCCAGAGAGATAGACCCTCACCCCCAATGCCAGCTACAGCAAGACAGGTGCAGGTTAGACTCAGGAACAGGCTCAAAACTATCAAGGCCTTCAGAGTCAAAACCAGACAGCTCTGGACGACTCTGCCTCCTTACCTTTGCCCCTCCTCTGCTATCTCACCCCACATCCTCATAGACTCCAGAGTTTATCTAGGGGTGACACCACCCATTATCCCTTCTGGCAGTTCAGCATCCCTTCCTGGCTGGAAGTCCATCTTTGTGTCTATCCTAAGTCTTTGTCGCTGTGGACGAAAAGAAAAACAAAAAGGATTTAATTCAGGTTTCCCTCTGAGCTGGCCTTTCACTCCATTTTCCCGGGCTTGGAGGTTCATGGGGAGTGCAGCCAGGAGGGGGCTACTGCGCAGGGGAGAACACTGCTGTCCCCAGGGGACAGGGGATCCTGACAGGACATGCCAGACATCCAGGAGAGTGAGGAGTGTCAGGCGAGTGGTTCCGCCCCCACCCTGGCCCCCAGGCTGGCATTCCTCATGCATGAAGCACACTGTAAATCAGGGCTCCCATCCAGACCCACACTAGGACCCTCAAGGCCCCAGGCAACAGTCCTGCCATTGGGTGTAGGCCAGCCCCAGAATGATGAGGCTCCCCAGTGGCTTACCCATAATGCAGCGGGTCCCGAAGCAGCAGAAACCCCATCCCCCGCAAGGTACTCTGCTACTCTGCTACTGCTTTATCCTGGACCCTGCGTAAGTACACACAGTCCCTCTTTGGCTGGGGAAAAGTTTTCCTGGGGTGCACATGCCCCACCCACCATTCTCAGTTCCATAGCAATCCAGGGTATGAAGCTGGCCCCAACTTCTTGGAGGAAGGTGTACAAAAACCAGTTGAGGGTCTAGCAGCCAGCTAGGTGGCAGGTGCCCTCTCAGGACTCAGGGATCAAGCCTCCCCCAAGTGCTCAGAAAACACCCTCCTCAGCAGGAGGGAGTGTGACCGGGTGGCAGGCGGCACCTGTCAGCCTAATCACCGTCATTAGCTGGGCAATAAAGCAACACGGACTGGGCCAGCCTTTGAAGGAAGGGCCTGTTGGCCTGGGTCAGGCGTGTACAAGCAGTCAAGTAGCTCAAACCCTTGTGTGCACACACTCCAGCTACAATACAGCAGGTGGACGAGGATTTGCTGGGATCAGAGTCTTCAACTTTTCTCTAGCGTACCTGCTCATCACTTATGGTTTCCTGGAGCCAATAAGGGTCTCTGAGTGTCTCCTACCTGCCAAGCTTGTCAGTGCTGGAACTCAAGAACTTCTGAGGCAGTGAGTTCCCAGGGCCTTGGGGATAGAGGGAGAAGAAAATCAGTGAGGCTGGAAACAACTTGAGGAAAACAATGATGGAGCCGCACCCCTAGTTCCTGTGCAGGGCCTGGTGCAGGGAATGGTGCACGAATGAATGAATGCATTGGATGCGTAGAGGAGCTTCTTGCTCCTGGAGAAAAGCTGGACAGACTGCCTTCAAAGACCCTTTCCCGACTGCTGTGTGTAGAGAGCTATGTGCCCTGAAACAGCATCTTGGCTTCTGTGGGCCACGTTCACTTCAGAGTCAGCAGACAAGTCCAGTTTCCTGAGTCAGCTCTTCCTGTTTTCCCCTGCCCATGTCCCCTGAGGTCCTGGGGCTTCCCTGCTTCCAACCTCCTCCTGCTGGGCCAGGAGGCAGGTATGGCAACCCGAAAGCACAAGGAAGTATCTATCAAGCCCAAGCAGGAGAAACCTGTAGAGTGGAAGAAGAAAGTTTCTAGGGAGGTGGGAGCAGGGCTGTCAACCCCACTCTCTGGGTCACCTTGACCTGTACCTCGGGTCACAGGGCAGCTCCAGGAGTTACAGTCCCTGGCTCCAGAACCATAAGTTCTCAGTCTCCCCAAAGTCTCTGAGAGGAGACTGCTTCCTGGGAAAGAAAGGGTAGTACAGCCAAAGGGGACAGAGAGGGTACGGTGGAATAGGGTTGGGACAGGTGGCACTCCAGTGGGGGACCAGCTTGGAGGAGGTGCCGCTGTGGCCTCCTCCACAGCCTCGCCCCCATTAATCAAGATTATCAGAACCACAGAGGTTTTTATTTGTTCCTTTTTTCTTTTTTCTTTTTTTCTTTTTGGTGGTACTGGTTCTGGAAATCAAACCCAAGAGCGCTCTACCACTGAACTATAGCCCGAGCCCTGTTTATTTGTTATTTTGTGCCAGTGTCTCACTGAGTGACCCACGCTAGCCTCGAACTTGCAATTCTCCTGCCTCAGAGTCCTGAGTAATTAGGATTACAGGTGTGCACCACCACACCTGTAGAACCAATGAGCAGAGAGGCTGAAGGCCTCAAAGGGTGACACCCCCCAACCTCAGGGCCTGAAGGTCTGTGGTACAGAAGTCAAGGAAGGAAAGGGGATGAAGAAGGCTGATTAGAAAGATCATGAGGGCTGGGGATATAGCTCAGCGGCGCAGTGCCTGCTTGGGAAACACAAGGTCCTGAGTTCAATTCCCTGTCACCAAAAAGAAAAAAAGGTACAAAGATCATGACAAGGACACAGAAGAGTTACTATTAAGGTTGAGCAGATCCCTAGACATGTATGCACAGAACCATGTATTCCTAGGTGCAAAAGAACCTATCAACACCTATTCAGGCATGCACACCTGTGCACACACAGTCACATACCTGAGTCTCCTATGCACCAAGTAACCAGCTCTCAAATCCTTTCAGATGCTCAGAGTCACTCACAGAAACCTATATGGACAAACAGAGTCACAAACATTTGTACATCTGCAATCACTCTGGTACTTCGGCACAAAGCCTGACTTGAGGTGTTCTCACAAGTACACAGATGCTCATGTACACTTTCACACAAATTCTGGCATGGACACATCTAGCAGCACATGATCACTCTACAGTTTACTGCACACTGCGGTGGCACATGAGCGTGCGAGCAGAAATGTCAATACCTGCACACTCACACAGAGGTACACTGGCACTGTACTTTACACAGATACTGACTTTATGAAAACACACACCTGCTTGCTTCTTCCAACCTCCACAACCTGCAACCTTCCTCCTACAGCAGGAGGAATTAAGACCAGAGGACAGAACCCTTCCCCACCTACTTGAGTTCCTCCCCCAGGCCCTCCCCCACCAAGCTTGGAAACTCCCTGAACTTCCCAGGGGGTCACCCAACCAGAACAGGCAAGACCTCCTCTCTCAGGTCCCTACCATACACCCGATGAGCTGGAGCTTCTCCATCATCCACAGCCAAGCTGCCTGCTGACCCCAGGGAGCCCTCCCTGATTGACCCAGATCACTCTAACCTTCCTTTGATGTGGGGTTCTTGAGCCAGCTACACTTGAGTCTTGTTCCTCTGCAGATGTTTTGTGTGTGTGTGTGTGTGTGTGTGTGTGTGTGTGTGTGATGGGGACAGATTGCTGAGGATTGAACCCAGAGCTGGAGCATGCTAACCACATGATTTACCACTAAACGCTATCCCCAGCCTTTCTCTGTAGATGTTCTTTTGGGGGGTTTTGGTATTTTTTATTTTGAAACAGAGTCTCACTATATATTCCAGGTTGGCCTTGAACTCACTACATATCCCAAGCTGGCCTTCAGTTTACAATCCTCTTGCCCCAGTACTGAGATTACAGGTGTATACCACAAACCATACCTGGCTTCTGTAGACATTAAGGGTCTCCCATGTCCATGGAGTGAGACTTTGAGGGCCTGGGAAGAGGCAGGCTCAATTCTGGGAACTCATTTTGAGGAGATAAGTCCAGTCTCCATGGGCACAAGTGGATAGAGATGGCCCATTCTGACGTGGGATGCGTGAAAGGCCACCCTTCCTCCACCACGCTGGGGCTCCTCCCCAGGCTCCAACCTGTTTAAACATCCAACCACAGTCCATTCCACCTGCAGGCCTGAAAAGAGAGTCTGGGAATGGGGGTAACCCACCTGATATGAGCATAGAAGTTCTTCCCAGGGAAGCAGAGCCAGCTCTGCAGAAGCTAGAACTGAGGCCAGATGCTAGGATGGAGAGAACTCTGAGGGGCTGGTGTGACAAGGGAAGGAGAGGATGGTCCTATCCAGAGACACAGAAGAGGAGAAAGACCTCACAAATCCTTTTAGTTCAAACTCTACGGAATTCCCAAGGCTCTTGCTCCAACTCCCAGACTACCAGCAATGAGGAAGTTATGCTTCCCAAAGAAAAGAGGGAGCCAAAACCCACACCCATTCCTGGGGCAGAGGTAGAGCCTGTTTCGGAAGAGAAAGAATTTCCTCTCTCATCAGAAGCAGAGCTCCCTGTGGAAAGATAACCGCAGTCTCTCTGTGCATCCCGTACCTGCTGGGGTCCGGACCCCTGAATTCATTTGTATTTTCCTGATTTTTAACAAAGTTTAAGACCTTTGCATTTGGTTTTTTTTGGCCATTTTTACTTTGGATTGCTTATGTATATCCTTTACTGCGAAGTCATCTTTTCATTCATTTACAAGAGTTCTTTATATAGTATGAATATTAACCCTTTGTCCACTGGGTATGTTGTAACATTTTCTTCCAAGTCATTTTCTTTTTTTTTTTTTTTTTTTCTTTTAACTTTGTTTATGTTATACTTTGCTATTAATAAATTTTGAGTTTTTACTTAGTTACATCTCTCTATATAGCTCCTGGGTTTGATGACACACGTAAAAATGTCTTCTCCACTATAGAATTTAATTAAAATATTTCCCTTTTTTCTAAGTATTTGTATGGTTTTCATTTTTGCTTTAGGTCTTTAGTGCATCAGGAATTTTTTTTCATGTATAACATGAAGTAGGATTTAACTTTATTTCTGTCAAATGGAAAGTCCATTATGTCAACTCTATTGAATTTTTCACACTTTCTTTTCTTCTTTCAAACACTTTATTTTCATATGCCCAATTCCCATAAATATTCAGTTTTTTTATTTGTTTGTTTCTATACCCAAATTGCACTGTTTTAATTGTGAATGTCTTGCTGGACATTTGGAGATGGGCAGGGCAAATTCCTATTAGCCTTCTTTTTCAAAAAGTCTTAAACTTATATATATATATATATATATATATATATATACATATACTTATATTTACTGTTCCCCCAAACTTTCGAATCTACTTGTAGAGTTTGGAGGGGGGAAAAACCATTAGGTATTGTATTTAAATTACATTCTGCTTATGAATTATTTTGAAGAGAATTGACATCTTTACATATTATATTCAGCTTTCCACTTCAGGAACATTATGCGTTTTGACATTTATTCAAGTGCTATTTTATATCTGTCAGTAAATTTCTATTTTTTTATGTGGATTTTGTGTTTCTTTTCTGTTATTTCTGATTATACTGTAATGTTACAACTGTGAATTGGATCTGTTGTCTCTATCTTCTAATTCACTGTCTTAGTTGTATAGAAGTGGCATTGAATGGCATGTGGTGGTGCACACCTGTAATCCCAGAACGCTGGAGACTGAGGCAGGAGAATCACCATAAGTCTGAGGCCAGCCTGGGCTACATAACAAGACCCTGTCTCAAAAAAAAATTGTTTTGAATTTTAACACACCTAATACATTTTCTGCAGCTTCTCATTAATTCTAAATCATCCTTCAGTTTATTCCCTTAGAGTTCCTAAATAAGTAATCGCACCACTTATAATTATTTTTTCTTTTCTTTTCTGTTTTTCAATCTCGGGGACTGAATTTAGGGCCTTCATGCTGAGATACATCCCCAGCATTTTTGAATTTTTCATTCTGAGACAGGGTATCCCTAAATGGTTAAATTGCCCAGGTTGCGTTAAAATTTGCAATTCTCCTGTCTCAGTCTCCCAGAGTGCTGAGATTATAGATGTGTACCACTGTGCCCAGGCTCATTTGTAATTCTTTGAAGATTCTCCCCCACCCCTCTCTTTTTTAGATAGGGTCTATCCTTACAGTTCAGGCTGGCCTACTCACTCTGTCACCCAGGCTGGCCTCAGTCTTGTAGAGATCCTCCTCCCTCAGCCTCTTGAGTGCTGGTATTACAGACACCCAGGTAATTTGAGTTTCTTATACAAGAGAAACCATGCAATGTTTAAGCTTGTGTGTCTGATTTATTTCACTTAACATGGTCTCAAGGTGCATCCATTTTCCTACCAATGACTCAAGTTTATCTTTCTTTCTGGCAGAGTATTACTCCATTGTGTGTAAATAACACTTTTTTTTTTTTATCCATTCATCTGTTGGTGGATATATTGCCCTGGGTAGGATCTTCAGAATAATATCAATTAACAACAATGATGGAGGACTTTAAGTCCTGGCTTTCTATTACCAGAGCATCCATATAGAAATATCCATGGGTCTAGAAGTAACAATCAACCTTGAATAGATCAGATAGGAGCAATTAGTAAATATTACAGTACACAAATCTTGACACCTGCCCTTTCACTGTGGGGCACCATTGATTATCAGGCTTAAGGGAGCAGGGTTTTGATTACTAGTGTGAGTCCCAGAGGAAGATGGATTGAATCAGTTACTGTGACCTAACCTCAGGGAAAACTATTTTTTTTAAAACAGAGTCTCACTCTGTTTCAGGTTAGCCTTGAGCTTATTATGTAGCCCAAACTGACCTTGAACTTAGGGAGATCCTCCTGCCTCTCCCTCCTGAGTGCTGGGGCTACAGGTGTGCACCACCATGCCCAGCTAGAAAAAAAATTCTCATACTCAAGTGAATGTGTTACTACATCCTCATTTCCCAGCCAGCGCCACAGGGTTTGGTGAAGTGTGTGCAATATATTTATTAAGTGTGTGCGATATACCAGGGATGGTACTAGGAGTTTAAATATATAAATTTGTTTAATCTTTGCGATAACCCAATGGGTAATATTCCATTATTAACAAATGAGGAAACTGAGGCTCAGAGTGAGAAGCATGGACAATCACACAGCTAACCATCTCTTACAAATGGCTGTATTATTATTACCTGGCTCAGTACCCTCTTTCTACAGACCGCTGAGCATTCTCTGCCTGGACTAAGAGTTGCCAAGCTGTTTAGTCTGCTCCATCCTTGTGCCGGCTGACCACCAACCCTACCCAGCACGGGTTGGCATTACCTCTGCCTTTGGAATGAGAGAGTCAGCGGGAAGGAGCAGAGCTGCTCACACCCGCAGGCCTCATGGGGTGGCAGTTTTACCACTCATTCCCAGGGCCTTCAGCTACAAGTGGGTTTAGAGCCCAGGCAAGGGGAGGAAGGGGGAGGGAGGGAGAAAGTGACTGGGGACAGGAGGCAGAGGTGGGGCGGGCAGATGCTAAGTAACCAGAAGGAGGTGGGCACGGGTCTGGGGCTACAGCAAGGAGGACTGCCAGAGAGCAGGGACAGGTCCCAGGCCTAAACACAGTGGGACCAGGCGTGGCCAAATCCTAAACCTCTCAGACCAGGGACCAGAGCCATAGCTACATGGGTTTCTGTTTCCATCTTTCAGACCATGAGGGGTGTTTATGGAGTCCTGACAGGACTGCTGACCCAGAGCAAAGACGTGTGCATAGCCACATGGTTATAAACGTGCAGGTGACACCAAAGGGACACAGATGCAGGCCTGTGTACAGGGACCTAGACCCACAGACCCTAGAGGGGACATGGACTCGACACACTCCAGCCCAGAGAGGAAGAGACAGTCCGGGGGAGAGCCACATGGAGACTTACGTACCAGACATATGGGGGCGTCACATAGGTGGGTTGTGGGTGCGCACACCCCCACATAAGGTGCCAGAGAGACCATGGATCGGTGGACAGAAGGCAGACCCTGTAGGCAGTTCCCCGCAACTCTGTAGGGTGCTTGGTCCTTGAGGGGTCACAGTGCTGCCACCCACTTCACGCCTCAGAACCATGGGCCACTGCCACACACTGCTCCCCAGAACCGCTCACCAGCTCCATGAACACATATGTGGCAGCCCGGCTCTCCTGACACATTTGTGCATGCCCCAACAGGCCTGTGCCCCACCCATGGGGGGCTGACATCCCCCATTTTGGGTGCAGGTAGGGACCAAGGGACACCCCCCCTTCTCCACAAGCCACAGGCCATGCCTGCTGGCAAGAGGAGGGGACCCGGGCTAGCTTGGGAGAAGGGAGGGGTGGGGGGCCAGGGCGTGGCTGGGGCGGGCACAAGAGCCGGTACCTGTCAAACAAGAGCCAAGGAGCAAACTAGCTTCTTAGTCACCTTTCTCTTCTCCCCATTTTGGCAGCAGCCCCTCAGGGCAAGGGGAAGCTGATATCATAATTATTGGCTCACCCAGCAGCTGCCTCCCCTCACCTGATGTCAGCACAGACCCAGGAAGGCCCAGCTGACGGACTGACAGACGGACGGAGCTCCTGGCTCCCTAGACCTGGGCCCCCACGCCGACCTGCTTCGCTGAGCAGGTAAGAAGAGACCCGGCCCAAGTCAGCCGTGGAGGCCAGCAGGGCCGGGCCAGGGCATGGGGAGGGGGCTCGCCTTTTTAATGGGCCTCAGGAGAGACAGGAGCATCTGGATGCTCCCCAGCTTCTGGTCTCAGCTCAAGGGTGATTCAGGATCAGGGTGAGTGCCTGGAGGCTGCGGGGGACCCCCTCCTCCTTGCCCCTCCTCTCGGTGCTGTTCAGGTTGTCCAACTCCGAGGCAGGTTGCTGCAGCGTGGACCTTCATTCTAGGCTAGGCTGTTGGCTTTGTGCTGTCTCCGTGTGTAGGAGTAGGTGTGCTCGCCCACCTTGTGCTGGGATAGCACAACTCCAATGTGCTGGAACTGGAAAACAAGAGCTCAGAGACCAGCAGGCAGATTCCTAGCCGAGTGGCTATTCCAGAAACAGTGAAAAGGGAAGAGCCCAGCATGCATAGATCAAGGAATTTCTCAACCTCTCTGGGCAGCCTGGGCTGGGGTCTAGGTGCCTGGGGTCCTTGGGGAAGCCTGGGTTGTAGAAAGCACACAGTGCACCTGGTGAAGAGGCAGACAGGTGGCAAACAGGTGCTGTGGCCAGGAGCTGATGCTGAACTTTAGGCAGAGTCCCCCCAAGGTCTGGAGACTTTTCTTGTCCTTAAAATCCAAGGTAAAGAAGCCTATTAAGCAGCAGACCTGGGATGATCGGTGAGCTCTTAGACCTCTGATGCCTAGAACTGGGGTGTCTGGGGCGTAAAAACTCTAAGAGAAACAGTTTGAGCAGCAGGAAGCTCCCTCCAGCTCCTGCAGCCCTCCCTGCACCTACCTGACTAGGTAAGGTCCTGGCGTTCACCACGGAGTCCCCCCAGGCCCTCCCTAAATGTCCCAAGAAGCATGCTGGATTAAGAATAGACTATTAAGTGGGCGTGTTTGCCTCTGTCTCTGCGCCTACAGGTGTGGGGGGATAGATTTGGATGTATGCAGTGGTAAAGCACAGCTGGTCAGTGGGAAAGGACCTAGAGGAGAGAACTCACCCCAACCACCCCACCCCCCACCACCACCACCCATCCCCTACCTCTGGACCATTCATTTCCCATGCCAGACAGGGCTGTTCCTGCTCATCTTCTTAACCCCTGCAGAAAGAAGTTTGGTCAGCTCCCTCATAGCCATGAAGCCCTTTCTGGAGTCTCTCTGAAGTCTCCATTGCTGTAGGTTCCTGCTCTACTTGCCCCCCATCCTTCACTTTTCCCTGCTGATGAACCCCAGTTCCTCTGGGCTGATCAGACGGTTGGATGGGGAGGGCAGCATTGCACACTGGGCTTTGCTCAGACCTTCCTACCATTTTTTGGTCATTCTCAGACCTGCAGAGCTAGACAGGAAGAAAAGACTAGAGGGGCATCCCTGACTGATGGAGGGTGGGTCCGCACCTCCTACCCAGCCCCTTTCTCTTGGGCCTCTGTGTGCAGCCTAGGGTGGGCCAGGCAGGGACAGAGCTGGGCTAGGTGCTGGGCAGGGTCCTGCCCCAGGTTGGGATCCTCAGGGGCGAAGGTGACACTGGGAGAGGCACATGTCCTCCCAGATCCCCACCCGGCCCCGCCCGTGTGGCCTCTGCCGAGCTCAGCTCCCAGCTCCAGGGCCTGCTGAGGCACGCTGCACCCCCAGGCCCGGCGCCTCGCTCACCTCCAGAGCCAGGAACCTGTTCTCCCGGGAATGCTGGGGAGTTCTCAGAGGACTGTATTTCCCAGGGGCTCAGGGAGCCCCAGAATGCTCTAGATCAGTGGATCCTGGAAAAGCAAGAGAAAGATCGGGGGCTTGGGACCTCCTTCTTGCGCTCCATCTTTGTCTCACCCATGCACTGACCCCATATTTCCTCCAACCAAGCTTTCATCTTTCATCATGAGAAAGAAAAAAGGCTTAGGAAACTTCAAGACAAAGGGGAAAGCCCATTTTTTTTGTTTGCTTGTTTTGTTTTGTTTTGTTTTGTTTTGTGTTTTTGTCTTCTTGAGACAGGGTTTCGCTATGCAATTCAGACTGGCCTTACACTCACTGTGTAACCCAGACTGGTCTCTCACTTGCAGCGATCCTCCTTCCTCAGCCTCCAGAGTGCTGGGATTATAGGTGTGCACCACTATACCCAGTTGAAAAACTCATTATTAGCAGGTGGCTTCTGTCATGTGCCATCCTTTGCCTCTGGGAAAGCCTTTCTTAGCCCCCATGGAAAGTCCCGTCTGCCCTCCAACACCATTGCCCTTGGACTCTCCATCCTTCACAGACAGGAAGTCCTTCCTGATGTCTAACTCCCCCCGCTCCTTCTGGGTTGAGCTGAGCCTGATCTTCATGGACTAGCAGAAGCCCCACTGCCTGCCCTGGGTCCATGCTCCTAGCCAGAAAGTGTTCTTAAATCATGTTGAAATGTCTTCTGAGTTTGTAGGCAGAAAGGGAATAGAGACCCTGTACCTGCTGCTGTCTGTCATTTTCTGTGCAGCACTGTATTGTAATGAGATTGGGGGCTACTTCTACGCAGGACCCATCACCCCATAGCAGAGGGATGGAGAGGACCGAAGTTTGCCACTATCCTTGCTGTGGCCTGACTGGCTTCCTCGGCAGGAGAGACTGAGACTTCAGGGAAATGCTTCAGCATTTTAAATTGAATTTTCGGGGACTGTGACCACAGGAGGTGGTTTCCTGGGTGGAGAGACAGCCACTGATCTGGGATGCATGGGGTTGGGCTGGCAATGTGCCTGGGGCTCGGGGAAGGGCCGGATGGCCTGTGGGAAGGTGCATCCCAGGAGCACCAACCAAAAGGCTCCTGAATAAGTTGATTCTTTCCAGTGCATGCACCCCTTCCCCTGCCCCTCCTGCCATCTGTGTGCCCACCTCTTATCTCCCCCCCAACCTCCTTCCTGAGCCCTCCACCCCATTCATCGCTTTTCCCTTCCCAACCTTAGTCCTGTGCCCATTTTGGGGGTGAGGGAGTGGGGGTTGAAACAATGGCCTTATCAATAGTCAAGTGCTCTGCCACAGATGTACATCTCCAGTAATTCCATTTCCTTATTTGTTTTTTTGTTTGTTTGCTTTAGAGCCAGGGTCTCACTATGTGACCCATGCTGGTCTCAAACTTATGGGCTCAGGCGAACCTCTTGCCCCAGCTCCCTGAGTATGTGGGGTTACAAGAGCACTGTACTCATTCGGTTTTCAGCCCCAGCTCAGTCCCATTCCTTTCCACCTCCTCATCTCCATCCCCAACCTTACCTCCATCTCTACAACCCCCGCCTCTTTTTCCTCCCTACCTCACCCTAAGCCCCATCTTCTTAGCCACATCTTCTCATCCACACCATCCCCACCTCCCCAGAACAGGTCTCCCTTTATGCCATGGATCCCTTTGGAATAATCCAGCATCCTTCATCAGCACCTCAGCCAGGAGTATGGATACATCTTCCAAGTTCTCTGAGTATGGAAGCAAAGCACAGGGCCGTACTCCTGTAACAACAGACTGTGTGAGATCATCCCTCAAGAAGCTTTCAGCTTCCTGACCCTATTTGGGCCTTCAAGGCTGGCTGTCAGCCAAACAGTAAAAATGAGTTTAGCTGGGGGTGTAGTTCAGCGATAGAGCGCATGCTCAGCACGCATGAGGCCCTAGGTTTAATCCCAGTACCCACCCCCCACAAAAAAAAGAGTTCAGATGCAACAAGACAAGTTGACATTTGCCATCCAGACAGACTTCTACTTCAGGTGTGTGGCAAGGGAAGGGGGACATGGGGAAACACGCTCAGAGGGCCCCAAAAGGAGATGGTGGCATCCCTTCTAAGTGGGCTGGGATCATGACTGATGTGACCAGGCATGGCCAGACCAAGGCAGGGGGTTGGACAGAAGCTGAAGCAAGGCCTGCCAGGTTGTTTAGGAATGACTGCCACTGTCACAAGCATCCCCCAGTCTCTGCTCTGCCTGTGGCTCTCGCTTAGTCAGCTCAGATTAATGGGGCCTGAGAGAGAATTAGCTGAATCGTGAGCTTTCAGGAAACTAGACCTAAAGACTACTGTGAGTCACAGAGAAAAGGGAACTTGTGCACTCACAGTGACACTGGAAGCTCTGGGGCGTGGACATCCCTCAAGACCTTCCCCCCATGCAGTAGAGAGCCCACTGGGAAGCTGGATCCCAACCTCCACCCTAATCTCATGGGAGAATTTGTGGTCGGTGGACTTCAATCCCTGTCCTCGTACTTCTTCTTGGGGCATTCATGGGACCTCAACCTGAAACCACTGTTTCTGATAAACCATAGCCACCCAAGACACCAACACCAACATGTATACGCATGTACACACACAACACACATGCACATGCACACACACACACACACACACACAGAACGGGGTGTTTCCCTGGAACCAGATTGCCTGGAGACAGTTGGAGGTCCCACCTACACTTGTAAATTCCACAGCCATGTCCCAAACTGCACCAGCCCATCAGTCTCAGAAGGCAAAGGATGTATACAAGGATACACACACACATAGACACAGACACACACTATTGTGATCAGAAAACCTAATTAGAAGGCTCCACAGTCCCTTCCTCCTGCAGAGCCCAGGTGACCACAGCAGCATGCACTGTGAGTGGACGGTGATGGCCCTATCTCTCCCCAGATGGAGTTCCTGGAGTCCACGATGGCTCCCACAGACCATGTAGCCTTAGACTCTGGCTCACTGGGCCTTCCCACATTTGAAATGTGCACAAGGTGGGAGAGGTTTAGGGGAAAAAATTCTCTGGGATGGCGATGCCAAGGCCAGGAGGATCTGGGGATGTCACGAGAGAAAAATAGGGAGTGGAGGTAAGGATCTGGACGGGCTCAGAAAGGCGCCCTCAGTGCCTGCCACTTCTCAAAGGCAGGACTGCCTGAAGGAACGACTTGAAAACAAGGGACAATTCCTTCCCTTGGTTGGGTCTCAGTTTCCCTGTTTGTCAAATAGAGAGGGGCCTGGTTGAGAGGGTCCCCCACTCTGCTTTTCCTGCTAGGCTTGATAAGACACAGCAGATAACCACTTCCCCACCCCCTGTATTGCACAGCGTCGGACAGGAGGCTCATCAGTATGTATTTGTCTTGTTCTAAATCTGTGTTATTAGCAGTGGTGGCAGAATTAATATCCCTAGTAACAGATTGATGATAATGAGCTGTCCTGATAATGATATGTACAGAGCATGAGAGGTGGCCCCTGGCCCTGGCAATGATGGGATCCTGGACTATCTCTTTTACTGAGGTGGGCAGGCAAGGAGGGGACCCACCAGTAGGATGTCAGCCTTCCTGATCACCCCTATAGGCAGCACCCTTGGGAAGGACACACAATGCAAGGTGAAAAGTAATCGCTCAGTGTCATCCCTTTCCTGAAATCCCACAGGCCTAGGACCCAAGTTCTGGGCCCCAGGAGAGGAGGCAGAGCCATCAAACAAGATGCTGTGTCTTACCTTCCTCTGGGCACTTTGATTTTTTGGTTCTCATTCAGTCCCCTGACACCCAGGTGAAATATGTAGGACAAGAATGAGGATCCCACTTTATAAAGAGGGAAATGAGGTTTATTGCTGTAGCTAGCCTGTGCTGAGGCAGATATAGGAGAGGACTCTCTGAGGTCCATGGTCAGGAGGACTTCCATATGGGAAAGGGGGGCTCTGTGAGGAGTGTAGTGTGGGTTCTGGGCTTGGTGAGGGCTCCAGGGACAATAGCAGGCAGGGGCAGAGGTGAGAAAAGGTTCCAGTAGCCCTGTTGGTCTTACTGATCAAATCCTCAGCTGCTAATCACCGCCATAGCCAATAAACTCTGCACCAATGGAGGGGTGTGCTAGCCTGAGCTCTGAGGTCCCTATGGAGCCTCTGGGCCTCAGGGACCCAGAGCTAATGGGTACTCAGAGGCCAGCCACTCTATTTAATCCCTCAGCCCACTTTCCATCCTTTAGCCATCCTTTCTAGCCACCGTGGCTAGAGGAAACTTGGAGGAAGGATGAAGGTGATCTTTCATATTCTGGGGAAAACTTCCTGACGCTTCAGTCATTCCTACTTCATTTTCCAGTGTTTGGCCCCTTTCATGGCTCAGCAGACTAAAGATGTGAAAGAAGTTTCTGCTCTGGGAATCCTTGTTTAAAGCCTCAGACTATTGCTTTCTCCACAGTGCTCCTGGGAGGATTAAGCAGGCAATAAAGAAGTCTCCACCTCCCCACTCTCCAGCTAGACCCAGGCCGTTCTGTCTTCAAGTCTTTCACCAAGACTGTCCTCACCACCAGACCAGTCATGATGTCAAACTCTCTGGGGATGATGTAGATGGGGTGAGGGTTCTCCCCAAGCTGCCTATCCAAGAGTTCCCTGTTCTTGAATTTAAAAATGCCCCTATCCTTGCTAATCTTGGAGGCCAAACTGGCCTTGCATCTGGGGGCAAGATCTGGTAGTGGGCTCACAGCCTCAGAGTACGGTCTCCAGAAGAGACAGATAGGCAGGAGGGAGGAAAAGGCAGACCATTCATGACACCCATGAAGAAGAGTAAAGATGTTAGGGGTCTGGGGATGGTTAGGTGGGCAATCTCTGGGAAGGGGTAGCTAAGGAGTAGAGAGAGCTCAGCAGAGTCGATCTCCCAGGCTAACTGGTCATAGCAAGGGGAAAAGGTGACCTTGAAGTTATGTCTCAGAGAAGGATGAGTGGCTTCAAAGGAGAGCATTTCTCATTTCCTTGAAATCTCCTTCTTTACCATTGACAAAATAAGCACCCACAAGTAGGTCAAAGGCATTCATCCCTCTGTTCCACTGAACATTCATCTCTCCATCTGTCCATCTGCCCATATAGCCCATCTTCTAGTTTGCCATCTATCCATTGTCCACCCAACTGTTCATTCATACATCCACCCACCCATCCATCCATCCACCCACCCATCCATCCATCCACCCACCCATCCATCCATCCGCCCACTCATCCATCCATCCGCCCACCCATCCATCCATCCATCCCAAAACATCAGGGCTGCTTGGAAGGGACTGAGGTCCTATGACATTTATAGGACATGTGACCTACCTGTCTAGCCTGGGGAAACAGCCCCGCCCCAGCCCAGGGCCAGGGGGCTGGTCCAGGTGCTTGGAAGTATTTATAGTCGATGGAGGTTCCTGGGGAGCACCAGAATGACTCCCCGAAGCCAGGATGGCAGCCATGGCCAGGAGCCTACTGTGAGTGGTTGGATTTGGCTCCTTCGGGGCCAAGGCTGGGTGGCAGGAGCTGCAGAAGGGCGGAGAGCTGGGAAGCTGCCCAGAGGTGGCCAAGATGGCAGAAAGGGAAATACGCTGGGCAAAGAAGAGTGGGAAAACAGGAAGCTCTCAAAGTCAGGCATCCGCAGCAAAGCTGGGATCCTCTCTGAGGAGGGATGAGTCTATTGTCCTTAAACAGCTCTAGGGGGTCCTTTGGTGAGTGGCAGGAAGGACAGGGCAAGTGGACTGAGATTTTAAGAATTAAGGTTAACTATCTGGGAGAACTTCCTGGGTGGAACAGGGCAGAGGAGGTGGCTCAAGTGCTTTTCCTGGATGGGGACCCTGGGCGATGCTGCGGAACCAGACTAGTGGCAGCAACAGGGGAGGACTGAGGTGGTTTTTGGAGGCGCCTGATTTGGGGGATGGGAATGACTGGGCTGCAGGTGTCAGTGGCTCACATTTGAGGAAAGCATCATTTGGGAGATGTGGATGTTTTGCATCCTTTTCTCTTCCTGCCAACTCTATCCCTGCCATTCTGCCCCTATGTGCTCCTCAGAGCCCTTCGGACAGATTTCTAGGCCAGGGCAGCTGACCCAGTTCTTGTAACACAGGCAGGGTCCAGAGCCAGAAGGGCCAGAATGTTGCCCCCAAATCTGATGGGAGGAAAGGAGTTAGAAACCTCTTTTTCTTGGCACTCCCAGACCCTGAGTATCCAGGAGCCCAAGCCTCAGGCACAACCCCCAGGCCGTTCGCTGCCACCCCCCAGGAGGTAATTACTGAGATGCTCCAGGGGACCCCTCCCAGCAGCCATGTGGGGCGGAACCCCAGGTGGGGCTCTAGCTGAGCACTGGGCTGGGCCCCACCCCTCGTAAAACATGCTGCCGCAGCCGGCAACAGAAACCATTAAGGCAGAACGGAGCGGCTCCACCTCACTCGTAAAGGGCAGGCAGGAGGCTGACAGGTAGGAGGGGACACTGAGCATGGAGAGCCCCATGAGGGCTCTTGGTACCTGGTGCCTGTCTGGCCTCTGTGACTCAGTTAGTTGCCAATAGAGGATATGGGGACAGACCCTCCCAAGAAAACCTCCACCTTCCCTCAAGAGACTGAGGTGTTCCCAAGGCGGGGCTGTGAGGCTCAGTGGTTAGGGAGACTGGCTTTGAAGCCTAGGTCTGAATCCTAGGAAGCAAAATTTACTAGCTGGGTGGCTTGGACAAGTCAGGTTAACCTCTCTGAGTCTCAGTTTCCTAATCTATAAAAGAGAATGACAGTATGGGGCCTTCCTGAGGTGTAGTAATCCACCTAGCTCTGCCAGGTCCCCCAAAGGCAGAATAGGAATGCGTGCCCCCAAGACCAGCCTCAGGATCTTCAGATGCACTGCATCATTTGGCTTATAAGAGAATTGAAGTATAGAAAGGAGAAGTGACTTGTGCAAGGTCACACAATCAATAGAGGGGTATCTACTGATCTCCACTGGGGTGACTCCCAAGTGGCCCCATCTTCCCGAATCTTTTCTTTTTTCAGTATTGGGGATCAAATGTAAGGCCTTCAGCCGGGCGTGGTGGCGCACGCCTTTAATCCCAGCACTCGGGAGGCTGAGGTAGGTGGAGCGTTGTGAGTGCAAGGCCGGCCTGAGCTACATAGTGCGACCCTGCCTCAAAAAAACCAGGGCCGGAAGTTTGGCTCAGTGCCTTACGTGCCTGCCCTGGCAGGTGCGAGGTTGTGAGTTCAATCCCTGGTGCTGCAAAAAAAAAAAAAAAAAAAAAAAAAAAAAACATAAGGCCTTCACACTGAGCTATAGCTCTACCCCTTTGTTATATTTGTTTAACTTTTGAGACAGGGTCTCACTAAATTGCCCAAACTGGCTCAGATTTGCACAGCCCTCCTGCCTCGGCCTCCCACCGTGCTGGGATTATAGACATGCAGCCCCCCTGCCCAGCTCTGCCTGTGTCTTGAGGAGTGAGGGAACGGGAGAGAGGAGAGATGGAGGTGTTGATGCAGATGGTTAGAGGCAGTGCCGGCCTGGCTGTGTGTGAGAAGGGCAGAGAGCAGGCATGTGGAGTGATTACTGTCCATCTCGCTACCAAATTTCCAGGGGAAACTTGCTCATTTACATCTGCGCCACTCAGGTCAGAGGCCGGTCCTCTCTTCTCTGACTCCAGGGCAGATTGAATCTATTTCTGGCCCCAACCCTACCTCCCCTTCCCCAAGGAGCATGAAAAGAGGAGAAACTCAGAGGACAGGGATGGGTAAGACACCCGGAAGAGGGTCTTCAGCCAGTGTTGTACCAACACTGCATCCCTGGGCTTTGTGCCTTGGGGCGCTTGGGGCACAGAGTCAGGAGATGTGGTCTCCCTTTCAGCTGTGCAGACTTGGTCGTGTCATTTCCTCTCAGGGGTGACAAATTTTCCCCTGAAAAATGAAGGTAACTGGCTTTGCCTCCTTCCCAGCAGCGTGCTGGTAAATGTTCACCCATCAACTCTTTTGGAAAATTTGGCCTGATTTTACTGGACATGGAATTAGGAAAGAGTGGGCACCACTGTCCACTGCACTCGGGCACAGAGGGAAAAGGTAATGAGGGGACAACACCAAAGTGCAGAGTAAACTGCAGAGTGCCCTAAACATGTGGAGCTGTGATCATCACAGTCCCTACAGGGTAAGGGACTTGAGGACTCTGTCCACCCCTGAGAGCCCTGGCTCCCAGCCCAGGCAGGGGCAGGCTGTGGGCCACGGAGTGCTCTGGGCCAGCCCTGGAAGGGGAGGAGAACACTGTTTCCACCATAGCTGTTCACCGGTCCCTTTATGTTCCCTGAAACCAGAACAGGTAGATTCAAGGTTTGATGGCAATGAAAGATTCCTGCTAAATGCAGATGCCACTAGGGATATCTGGAAATGTCCCTGAGGGACCCAAAGCCACAGGGTCACCCCTGTCTTTTCTCTGCATTTCCTGGAAGTTTCTATGGGCACTGTCTCTACTGCAGGGTAATGAGAGTCCAGCAGAAGGAAGTTCAGCCTCTGCCAGGGGAGCGGGAGACGGCAGGGAGACAGCAGTGGGAGACAGCAATGGGAGGCCGCAAAGGGGAGTTCCCTCTGCACTCCCTCCCCCCACCACCAGAGCTCATGCCTTAAATTAACTCTGTCCCACTGCTAATTATTAATAATAGCTATTATTTATTGAGCACATACTACGTGTTCAGCTATTTACAAGCAACATTTCATATAATCCTCCAGAGAGGTATGTATTATTAGCCCTATTTTACAGATTAGGAAACTGAGGCCAGGGGAGGAAGTTAAACAACTTGTCCAACCAAATTCCCACAACAATTAGGATTCAGACGCAGTCCTGACTCCAGCCCATCCAGCTTCAAGAGCTCTCTACTGGCTCCTCCAGAGAGGGGTCGGGGCCAGGCAGGTTCTCCCCATCCAAGCAGCGATCCCTTTCTCATGCTCAAACAATCCCCTCATATACACCAATCAGATGTGCTTTTCCCAGTACCTGAGGCAGGGGGACTTTTTTTTTGTTTTTGTTTTTTTTTTTGGTACCTGTGCATGATATATCTTGATTCCTTTGTTTCTCCATTTCCCTCTTCACCCTTCAAGTCCTCTTCCCCTCCTTATTTACAAAGCTTTGTTTCCATTTTATTCTTCTTTTCACATTTTTTTCTTTTCCCTTCCTTTCCCCCTCCACCTCTCTAGTTCCCCTTTCCTTTTGAACAATTTCTTCCTATTTCATAATTTCTCTTTTGCATTTTGGTTCTAATTTACACTTTCGGTTTCTCACACCAGAAAGACAATGCAGTATTTACATATACGTATCTGATTTATTTCACTTTAGAGCATGGTCTCAAGGTAAATGCATTTAGCTATAAATGTCTCGTTTATCCTTCTTCATGCTGAGTAGTATTCCACTGCATAAAAATACCACATTTTTTTTTATCCATTCATTGGTTGATGGGCACTTGGGTTGTTTCCAAGATTTAGCTATTACAAATCTATTGTGCTGCTATAAACATGAGTGCACATATATCACTGTGGGGTGATGCTTTCATTCTTTTGCGAAGATACCCAGAAGGAGAAAGACTGGGTTGAATGGGACCTGTAGTCCTAGTTTTCTGAGAAATCTCCACACTGATTTCCATAGTGGTTGCACCAGTCTACACTACCACTAACAGTGACACAGGGTTCCTTCTTCTCCACAGCCCCACCAGCATTTGTTATTGGTTGCTTTCTTGATAATAACCATTCTTTCTGGTGTGAGATGGAATCTCAGCATTGTTTTAATCCAGGAATGTTGAACATTTTCTCATATATTTATTTGCTGTTTGTACTTCTTCATCTGAGAAGCATGTATTCCTCTCAGATGCCCTTTTTTGGATTGGGTCTTTAAGAAGGACATTTTGATTCATCTTGTTTTGTTTTGTCTTGTGTGTTTTTTGAGATAGGGTCTCACTGTGCCTTCCAGACTGGTCTTGAAGTCACTGTTCAACCAAGTCTGGCCTCAGACTCGTGATGATCCTCTTGCCTCAGCCTCCCAAGTGCTGGAATCACAGGCATGCACCATCATGTCTTACTAGGAGGAGGCTTTTGAAAGTAGTTTGTGGAGGGTACCCTCTTTCTTGGGCTATGTGGTGTTAGGCAAGTCGGTTCTTCTCTGGGGCCCATTTGTAGAATGAATAGAGCTTCAGCTTTGGGAATCAAGTAGCGGGGGGGCCACAGTCTATAAATCAAGAATCATAATTCACAATCTGCCCAGGGAAAATCCTAGACTGAGCATCACTCAAGGGCTTCTGCATTCTCAAAGCAATTTAAGGGTCAGGTTTCTGAACTCTGCAGAACTGCCCAGGCTCTGATCCTGTCCTCAAGGGCTTGGAGGAGGTGGGGTGTAAGGTGACCAAGCCAGGGTATGAAAGTCACGGCTATGAGTAGAAGCCTTCTGACAAGCAGGAGCTCAGCCAGGGCTTACAGATAACTGAGCCTGAGGAGAGGGACCAAGGTAAGCACAGGTGAGGCAGATGTGTCAGGGTTGCTTCAGGACACGGCAGACCTCAGGAGGCATGCGGGGCAGAGCTGGAGCTCAGGAAGGCCTCTCCTGGCTTGCCTCTGCAGAGGAGCAGGGCTGGGGTCTGGGCCTGCTGAAGCCAGGCAGGGAAGACTAGGAAAAATGGGGCATGGGGCATTAGCCAGTCCTGAAGCAGCAAGACCATCAGGAAACTGTGGAGCCTGGGGCAAGAGGCCACATTTGGCCGACGGAGACCAGGTGCATGACACGCATCCTTGAGCATTTTCTGTGTGCCAGCACCTTGGACATCTCACTTAATCCCCCAAGGACTCTAGGAGGTGGGTCCACGTGCCACTTTTCTCAGATGAGGAAAGTGAAATGCAGAGAGCTATACAGTGTGTTTGAAGGCGTATACCCAGAAAGAGACAAGGCTGAAACTCAAAGTCAAGTCAGCCCACCCTCACCACCACGCTAACCCACCTCCAGAGCAGGGAGTCCCCTCTCCAGGTTACGAAGCTGGAAATCTGGGGGAAAGGGCCCCAGCCTTGCCTCTGAAGAGGCTGGGAATGCCTTGGAAAGGCGCCAAGCCAGCAGCACCACCTCCTGGGGAGACAGCTCTGGGCCGGCAGAGGTGTGGCAGGCAGGCCTGAGCTGTCCAGGAGGAGCTGTCCAGGGAGCAAGGGCCAGGCTGGGGCAGTCATGCGGAGCCAGAGATGGGCTGCCTCGTCCCTCAGGCCCCCTGCCTGCTCCCTCGTGGTGTCCAGTTACGGCCAGCTCGGCGCTTCCCCGTCACGCCACATTTAGCATTGCCGAGTGAGCAGGCACTCGGGACATCGAGAAGGGGCGAGAGGGGCGGTGGGGACTCGGTGAAGGGGCGGGAGAGCTTTCCACAGGCTGCCACTTGGGGCCCAGCTACCAGCTCTGTCCTGGCCTGCTCCCCTGTGGAACTGTTGGGCAAATGCCCTCCCTTCTCTCCTTGCCCCCGTGTCGAACACAGGAAAGGGTTTATTCAGCAGCGATGTGTCAACGCCTGGCTACCCTGCTCTCAGGAGGTTGTCGGTAGAAATGATAAACGTAAACCCTGAATTTCAGGCCCCCCACCAGATTCTGATCCAGGCCAAATAAAGAAGCCATTAGAGGAGTGCAGACTCGAGTTAGCCAAGTCTGAGCCCCAGTTCTAACTCTCAAGGATTAGCTGTGTGTCTTGGGCAAGCCTCAGTTTTCGCTTCTGAAAGGAATAACATACCTTTCTCACAGGCTTGTTCTGATAAAGCAAAAAGAAGATCATTCGAAGCATGTACACAGGAGTCAGCCCAGAGAAGGCTGTCAGCAAATTGAAGATTTTTGTTGTTGGGGTGTTTTGTTTTGTTTTGTTTTACAGTAGTAGGGAATGAGACCAGTGCCTTTGCACTGAGTTGCATTTCCAGCTCTTATTTTTTATTTTTTTTATTTTGGGACAGGGTCTCATTAAGGTACTAAGTTGCCCAAACTGGGCTCAAATTTGCAATTCTCCTGCCTCAGCTTCCCAGAGGACTAGGATTAAAGATATATGCCATTGCTGGGCACAGTGGTACATGCCGTAATCCCAGCATTTGAGAGGCTGAGACAGGATGAACACTGTGAGTTCAAGGCCAGCCTGAACTACATAGTGAGACCCTGTTTTTGTTTTTGTTTTTGTGGCACCAAGGATCGAACTCACAACCTCGCACCTGCCAGGGCAGGTGCTTAAGCCACTGAGTCAAACTCCTGGCCCTAGTTTTTTGAGGCAGGTTAGCACTATGTAGCTCAGGCTGGTCTTGGGCTCATGTTGTAGCCCAAGCCGGCCTCGAACTCACAATGCTCCTCCTACCTCAGCCTCCCGAGTGCTGCGCCACTATGCCCGGCTGAGACCCTGTTTTAAAAAGACCAAAAGAAAGGTATATATCACTGCACCCAGATCAAATTGTAGTTTTCAATCAGAGACCACTGGGGTAATGAGGAGTGAATTCAAGAGGTTCTGCCCCTAGCCGGTGCTGACGTAAACCAGAGAACAGAGATGATGATAGTAACAGCCATCCTGATAGTGACCTTAATACTGAGTACTGACACATATCGAGCACTTACCCTGCACTCAGCACTTCGTTCTATACTTTCTTTGCATGGTTTCATCTCATACTCACAACAGCCTCTGAACTAGGCCCGTCACTCACCTTGTGTTACAGATGCTGCTGCTGGAGTGCAGTGACCTTTGCTGGCTCAGCTCGGAAAGAAGGGCTGAGCCTGGCCTCCTAGTCACTCCACTGTGCTGGGGACAGGGATCTCCTACTAGAATTCCGGGTTGGAGCTTTCAGATATGTAATCCAAGCTGCTAACTCTTCCTAGGGAAACCGAAAAGTTCAGAAAAGAGCAAATGGCCACGGCTGGGGCTGTAGCTCAGTTCTTAACACATGCTTGGCAGGCACAAGACCCTGGGTTCAACAGGAAGGAAGGGTCTCTGGAAGGAAGGAAGGAAAGAACAAAGGAAGGAAGGAAAGAGGGAATGGAGAGGCGAGGGAGGGAAGGAAGGAGGGAGGCAGTTGGTTGCACACAATCGGAAGTAAGAGAGAGTTTAAGGACATAGGTGAAAACAGTACTTTCTGGATATTCCGTGCTGGGCAGGCAGGCCACGATGCCACCAGGACCCCCTGAATCCCCAGATGCACACTGTGGTCGTGCCAGCCAGACTACACTCCTCATGGTCACACCGCAGGGCTAGTCTCTACATAAGTGGAGCTGCTACCATCTCAGGCCTAGGCTTGACCTGCTCTTGGCTGTCAGGGCCTGTTTAGCCACTGAATGGAGTCACCTAGCCTGGCCCTTCATTGTAGACACAGGAGACCAAGCACAAGGAGCCTGATGCAGGGTCTCACTGGAAACCGGGGTCTCTGCAGCTGCAAAGTACTACTAAGACTCCACCTCTGAGGACTCTCACTTGGCTCACTTTGCTCCCTATCAGTGTTTCTTCTCTTTCTCCCCAGTCCAGGGATGGGGTGGGAGTAGAGGTGGTGGTCTTGGGGTTACCGGTCACCCCTAGACGTTGGTCCTCGTTCTCATCGCAGCCGGCTTTCTTCAAGGCCAGGACTGGGTGATGGTGTCACTACTCCCGCCGCAGTCTGACGTCACGCTGCCAGGTCCCACCAGACTGGAAGGGGAGCCACAAGGGGACCTGATGCAGGCTCCGGGGCTCCCTGGCTCCCCTGCCCCACAGAGCGTAAGTATCTGGTACCCGGGGCCCAGCAGTGGACAAGTCCTCTTGACCCCAGAGGGACCTCCCTAGGTCTGTCTTGTCCCTTCCATCAGCAAACAGTGCTTCATGATTATGAGATCCAGAGGGCTCAGATATGAACCTCTGTTCATCCCTTCACTCTGGGCTTTCCCATCAGCCTTGGGGCACCCCAGGTTTAGGGGCAGTATGTCTGCAGCAGCCTTCTGAGGGCAGGCAGTGTCTTCTCCATCTTTTGGGTATCCCCCAGAGCTCAGCCACAGACCTTATTTCCCCGGCACACAATAGGGTCCCGGTGGGTTACGCGGCCTGGTCCCACCTCCACTCACGGATTCTCTGCCCTCTGTCTACCCAGAAGCATGCCGGCTTCAGCTGTTCATCATTCGTGCCCGAAGGTCCTCCCGAGAGGGCACCCTCTCTGCCCCCACACAGCCCGAGCGTTGCATCACCAGGTCCTGAGCAAGTCCAGGGTCACTGCCCAGCTGGCCCTGGCCCGGGCCCCTTCCAGCTCTCTCCCTCAGACAAGTATCCTGGCTTCAGCTTTGAAGAGGGCCCAGCCAGCAGCCCCGGGCGCTTCTTCAAGGGCAGCCACGTGCCTTTCCACCCATACAAGCGGCATTTCCACGAAGACATCTTCCCAGAGGCACAGACCGCCCTGGCCCTTGATGGACACTCTTTTAAGACCCCAGGGGCCCTGGAGGCCTTTGAGGAGATCCCCGTGGACGTGAGGGAGGCCGAGGCCTTCCCGCCTGGCTTTGCAGCGGAAGCCTGGTGCAACGGACTCTCTTACCCCGGCCATGAGCCCAGCCAAGTCCTGGTGAGTACCACTGGCCAGTGGCAATCCACCCGCCTCAGGCCTTGATTTCTGGTGGCCTAGAAAGTGTCATCTGAGATAAAAATCCCCACCTTCCCTTCTCAGCCCTTGTGTCTCAAGAGCAAGTAGCAAGCTCAAGAGTTGGGCTCTTGGCTCCATATTGGACCTGCTGGTCAGCTAGGGAAGGGATGCTGGTCTGGTGGGGGGTGGAGGGGGCAGGTGGTGGAGGCAGGTCAGGCAAAGGAAGCTGGCAGCTTCCCAGAGGCTCCTGAGTCAGGATTCCAGAGTGTGACTTCTCTGTTTGTTTAAGTGTCAAGAATCCCCAGCCAGACCAACACGCCCACATGCAAATGTGAGAAGAAAAACACATTCCAGAGGCCAAGAGAAGAGGGTTAGGGAGGAGCCACAGAGCAACATTCCCCCCGCCCCACCCCGCCAGCATCAGTGTGCAGATTTGGGAGATTTTGTAAAGGTTAAATTATCTCAAGGGGCCCTTCCTAGCCCTATTTGCCCAGAATGGTGCCTGGGTGTATTCATAGAAATTCTTTGAAAGTACATTGGCAGGTCAGCACATACTTCCAGTTATACCTGCCACTGTGTGACCTTGGACAAGCCACTTAACCTCTCTGAGCCCCATCAGAAAATTAAGCATACATACCTCATAGGATTGTTGTTTTGGGTTTGTTTTGGTTTTTTGTTTTGTTTTTGGTTGGTTGGTTGGTTGGTTGGTTCTTTTGACACAGGGTCTCACTATGCAATGCAGGCTAGTCTTAAACTTGCTATGTAGCCCAGGCTGGCCTTGAACTCATAGCAATCCTCCTGCCTCAGTCTCCCAAGTGCTAGGATTATGGGTATCAGCCACCACACCCAGCAGGATTATTGCTTTGGGAAGTAAAAGGGAGCTTGCTTGCCACTCCCCAGCTCTGTTCTGGAGGTCCCCAAGGTTGTGACTGAGTAGTTTAGCCTGGCCTGTGCCTACTCCAGATGCTCTCTTCATCTCTGCTTTCAAACATGCCCTCATTCTGTCTCCAAACCTCTCCCCAAGAAGACAGAAAAGGCAAGCGACACCTATCAGCTTTGGCCAAGAATAGAACATTATCCTGATTCTCCGGCTCTCAGGTTATGGAACATAGCAGAAGCCAAGTGAGGGCATCATGATATCAACTACTGCCCTCAACTACTGTCCACTCTGTACCAGCTCCTGGCCTTTCTGCCAGGTGCTTTCTTTCCTTTAGAATGTTCCTCCTATCCTCACTTTGTAGAGGAAGAAAATGAGGCTCATGGAAGCCAAGTAAAGTGACTCGGCTAAGGCATCCCTAGCCTGTAAGTGGTGAGGCTGAGATTGCCTGCACACTCTTACCCTGCCTCACAGAGAGGAGCTCAGGTCCAGAGACCCATAGCTCAGGCCAATTCACTGGGTCAGCTGCAGCACATGGCTTCCCCTCCTAGGGCTCAACTCTGTCATCTGTCAAATGAAGGGGTTGCACCCTAGTGCTCTTGGCCCTTCCAGGCCTAAGATTCTATGATTATGGCAATCTCTCCATCAGCAACCCCAGGGCACACCCAGAAATAGGTCAAGGCTGATTTGCCCCTCTGGGCCCAGGTACTGATTTCCCAAGGCCTCTGGTAACACTGAGAAGAGCGGTCTACCTCCTCCTGGGTTTGTCTACCTTCCGGGACCTAACCGTAGTCCCTGCTGTCCCTACTTAGGGTAGAGCTCGGTACTAGATCCTGAGGAGCTGTGTGAACCTCCCAGAGATCTCTGGCCCTATCCCAGCCTCAATATGACCACTGATAAAGCGTCTGGATGGCCTAACCTCAACCTCTTCCCTGCAGTGAGGTGGAATGGAATAAATACTCTGGGATCCAGTCTTAGTTCCACCACCAACTTGCTACTGACTTGCTGAGTTCCCTTGAGGAAATCTTTGCCCTTCTCTGTGCTCAGTTTATTCTTTGGGGCTAAACTTTAGAGGAAGAAAGAAGAGGGAGTGTTGCTTTTTGTGTGATGCTCAAGACATTGGAAAGAGGCAGGGGAAAAATAAGGCTCAACCTGCTCATCTGCTTTCTCTCCTACCAGGGGTCAGAGGTCAAGGTCAAGCCCCCAGTTCTGGAGAGTGGTCCTGGGATGTACTGCTACCAGCCCCCTTTGCAGCACATGTACTGTCCCTCCCAGCCACCCTTCCACCAGGTGGGTCTGGGGCAAGTGAACACGCTTCCCAGGGGTCTAAGGACGTTATAGGGGTATGTGCTGTGTGAGGTACAGCGCTGTGCATATGGGACTGTGTGCACACCTGGGTGGACAGGTGAAGTCAGCAGGGTCCTGAACCTCAAGCGGGGCCACCAGGGCTGGGTGGCAGTGGTTAATGGGATAGGAAGCAATTGCCTTTCTCTGGAGGTGGCCAGGGCTCATCAGCAATGCCAACAGGGCCTAAGAGGTCTCAAGTGTGAATGGGGCCATGAGTAAGGCAGGGCCATGTTCCAAACCAAAAGGGAAGGAAGAGGGCAGCTACCCCAGACAGAGACAGAGCAGGCAGACAAGCAGTATGCGGTGTGACACAGCAGGGGACAATGAGTTCCCGTCTAGGTCACATCTTGCTGTGTGACCTTGGCCTCCTACTTCCCTGTGGCCTAGAGAGGGTGGGTACCCGGTGTGGGGTGAGGGCTCTGTGGGACCCGACCCCAGAAGGCTTCAAGCCCTCGTCATCCTTGGTTCTTTCCCTTCCCTACTGCCCAGCTTTGGCCCCTCCCCAATGGACAGGATGCCAAAAACTTGCCCCACACTGGTGAAAGATGGAAGTTTTGAGAGAGAAAAAGAGAGAGAGAGAGAGAGAGAGAGAGAGAACCCAGTGCAGCCAGGCAGCTCCTTGGAGTCACTGGGCAAGACGCAGCAAGTGACTGCCCAGCGCCCAGCTCCATCCACCTGCAGCCTGGCACAGAGACAGGCCCTGCCTGTGGAGCAGGTTCTACTCCCAGTTCTTTGGCATTGGCCCTAATCTTGGCCAAACCGGGAGGCAGTTGGGGGGGGTGGTAGTCTGCTGGGTGAGGTAAAGAGACAGGGGAACAAGAGAACACATGGCATAAGGGGACATCCTCACTTCCATGAAGGGCCTGGCTGTGATGGCTGAGCTATCCTGAGAGTCCTGGTCAGACTCAGATAAAGAATGTTCCTGAGGCAGACTGCCCTATCAGGGACCAGGCTACTACAGGTCTAAGGGCCACCAGACCTTAAATGGCCTCACCGTGCCGTGCCTAGCCCTGCTTTGATGCCCTCTGCCATCTACACACCCTTCTCGAACAAGATGGCCGCACCCAGGGCTTTATGGAGCCTGAAGAGAGGGTGACTCAGGCACTAAGTGTCTCTCGGTGACCTGGAAAGAGGACTTCAGCCTGGAGCAGCTGGGGGAGTCAGAGTCTTCTACCCCTTGCCCCCATAAAACACCATCCCTGGCACCGCAGCCACTCCCTTTGCCGTAAAACCACCTCCTACCCCCACCTGCCCACCACCATGACCAGCTCTTTCAAAGAGCCACTGAAACTCGTAAAAGATGGCAATGCCCAGAAACGCCCAGGCTGGACATCCCACTTCCGGCTCAACACTTCAGGAAAGGGATGGGAAGCCTGGAACTCCAGCCTGGAAGGACACAGCTGCTCCTCATTCTCTCCAGCCATTCCATCGCCATGGCAACCAGAGTATCTAAAGGGCTGAGAGGAAGGAGATTGGGTAGAAGGAAATTTTGAGACCTCTGGGAGTCTGAGTTCCAGAATGTGGTTCTCCTCCCGGCCCCTGGGATGTCCACACTGTTGGCCACCTGCCAGACAGCTCCGCTGGGGAGTGATGGAGCCCATGTAGGAAGGGGAAACTGTAGCCTCAGCTCCTTCTCTGGATGTTTATGAATGGGGGAGGGGAGTGCCCCCTTGGGGAAGGTCAAGTGCTATGGTGATCACTCTGCCCCCTTTGACCTCTATCTACAGTACTCGCCAGGTGGTGGCAGCTACCCTGTTCCCTACCTGGGTTCCTCTCACTATCCATACCAGCGGATTGCACCCCAGGTCAGCGCCGATGGACACCAGCCACTCTTCCCCAAACCCATCTACTCCTACAGGTACATCTCTCAGCGCCTCTGGGGCAGAAAGGGAGGGGTGAGAGGGCCCTTGGGAAAACCAAGGCATAGCATCCTTTTTGTGCAAGGATAATGGCGGCAGGTGGAAGTCATACTAGTGGTCTTCCCAAGGATTTCAGCTTGGGGAAGGGGGTGAATTGACCTCTGATCTCTCCTCTAAGCTTGGAGAGTCATCCCTCCAGACTGACTCTGCAGATGCTGGTGCCTTGCATGAGACTGTGAAGGTCCGATCTAGACTAGAGTTTATGTGGAGATGCTCGCTGCCTGCCCCCATGCCCCAGAATCAGGGAGAAAGCCTCACTCCAGTGTTCCTCTAGATCACATTCAGGATGGAGTCTGCAGATGTGACTGTTACCCACCAGCCCCCGGGTCTGGTGGGTCTTCCCTGGAACTGGAGTTTTAAATGCCCACAGTACCCAGCCTGGCTCAGGGGCCCTTTCATCTGTACTTTCAGTCATTCAATCAATGGTGACACTTGACCTAATGTGTGCCAGGCCCTGGGCAGAGGTCAGATCCTCAACTAATGAGAGGATGAGGAACTCACACATCAGCCAGGGGCCGAGAGAGGGGCAGGCAGAAGGCAGGACTTGCAATCCAGCAGAGCTGGGTTCAACACCAGGCTCTGGAATTTACTAGCTATGAAACTCAGGCAAGTTACTTCATCTCTCTGAGCCTCTGTTTATTCATCTGGGGGAGAAAACAAAATCAGGGGACAGCGATTCAGTCTTCTGGAAGAACTGAGTAAAAGAGCATAGAGGGTAGAGTGTCCAGGGACCCAGCACCTTGGTTCTCTCCTCTGTCCAGGCTGAGGACCAGAAATAATGATAGCTTCCCTGTAATGAGTGCTTCTATGTGTGAAGCATCATCCATCAGTCTTCCTCACAACTCTGAGGTACCTATTACTTTTTTTTTTTTTTTTACTTCAAAGCTGAGGAAATAGAGGCTCAGAGATGTTAAGGCACTCACCCAAAGTCACACAGCTAGTTATGTGGCTGAGTCAGATTGCAATCTTGGTTTCTCAAATTCCAAAAGGCCTTTGTATATCTGTAGTTCCTGACCTCATTGCCTACTTCCTGGGTACTTTCTCATCCCTTCTTCTTTCAACTTTAACCTCACAGAGCCTCTCACCAGAGAGGGTGCTGTGAGAGTGGGGAGCTCAGGATCTGGTCAGAGATCCAGGCTCTCAGGGGCTCTCTGTGTCTTCAGCATCCTCATCTTCATGGCCCTTAAGAACAGTAAAACTGGAAGCCTTCCTGTGAGCGAGATCTACAATTTTATGACGGAGCACTTCCCTTATTTCAAGGTGAGTCCGAGACCCGTCTCCCTCACACTTTGGACAAGTCAGAGGGCACCACCCAGAGGGGAGAGAAGAGTTAAGGTGAAAGCAGGGGGGCGGGCTTGCCCCCACCTCACTTTCCCTGGCCTCCACCTTGGAAGCACAGAGTTCTTGAAGAAAGGGCTCTGTTTGGGGGCAGAGAGTTCAAGCATCTCGCCCCAAGTTCACAGCAGCCTGCCATCAGACCTGGAGTGGCCACCTACCCCGAGCCAGGAGAGGAAGCAGGGGGAGAAATGAGAGTCCGTCCCCTCTCTTACCCCAGGATGCTAAGAGGCTAGAGAATTCCTGGAAGAGCTGGTCAACCGAAGTGATAGGGTATGCCAGGGCAAAAGAACCCCTTGTCTTCCGTGGGTGAGATTAGGATCCGCGTCCATGAGCAGCAGGCTCAGCTGCAGCTCTCCCAGAGAGTGGGGTGTGGGCTTCATAGTCTTGGGGTGTCGTTGGCCCACCCAACTCTGCCCTCACCCCTGTGCAGGATCTAGCTCCTATCAATCACAGAAGAGGATTCCAGGGGCTCAACTTTCTCCATTGCTGTAGTACAGGTACCCCTGTCCTCAAATGGGGAACTATATCAGAGAGAGCGTCTGTCCACCCAAGATCACAGAGCAGGTGGGCTTTGTTGCTGGGCAAAGCGGTTCGACTCTACGTACCACTGTCTTCCTCTTGATGCATGGCGCCCGCCCCCAGACGCTCTTGCACAGATTCCTTCTCTTGGGGTGGGTGCAGGAGAGGCCAGAGCTTGTGTCTGAGGAGTGCCTTCTCCACAACTTTTCAGCCCGGTGGGTACAATCTCACCTGCTCCCTAGGCAGACAGTTTACCTGAGGCCCAGGTAAACCCAAACTCAGCTCCACTGCCAGTGGGTGACTCTGCCTCTACCACCTCCCCAACTGTCCTACCTGGGGATAATTTGCAGCAGAGGTCCAAACAAGTCTGTATCCACTGAGCTGCCACCAGATGGAGATGGACCAGAGGGTCAGAGTGGCCCAGCCAGGGGTGGAAAAGTATGTTGATCTGCCAAATGTTCCGGAAGGAAGAGGAAAGGGAAGACAATTGTCAATGGCAATCGAGAAGTATCAAAGCCAGCAACCAGAGCTGCCCCCATACCCCAGCAGGTCAGGAAGCCCAACTCTCCCTAACCCTAAAGCTGTTGGA
>RJWM01019497.1:0-38941 GCA_004363535.1 Dasyprocta punctata | reverse complement strand
GGGGGAGCAACTTGATTTTGATGTGCTTTGTATACTTTATGTTTCTTGTGCTTAAGGTTAAATTAGCTCTTTGTATCTGTAGGTTTCAGTTTTGATCAAGTTTGGGGCCATTTTTTCTTCCAATACTTTTTCTGTATCTTCATTTTTTCTCTCCTTTTGTCGTTTAATTACCCAAATAAATTATCCAACACTTTGCTGCTTCTCTGCTACTTTTATAAATTCTCATATCTTTTTCCAATGTACTTTTAGTTGTTTTTATGCTGTGGTAGACTGTTTAAAAATGCACTCAGCAGTTCTCACCTCCTGGTTTTATGTTCTTGTGTAATCACCTATCTTTAAAAATGGCACTTAATGGTTCTTATCTACTGGTTTCATGTTCTTGTGTATTCACCTCTCTTTGAGAGTGGGCTGAATCTAGTAACTTTCTCCTATTGAACAGAGTAAGGCAAAAGTGATGGGATGTTTTTCTAAGATTAGGTTATAAGATCATGACTTCTGTCTTGCTCACCCTCTATTTCTGTTTCTTCTTCCTTATTTGTCTGATGGAGCAAAATTATGAGATTCCCATTGGGGAGGTTCATGTGACAAGGAACTGAGGGAGGTTTCTGACCAATGGCAATTGTTGATCTGAGCACAGTAGTTCCATGGTTTCTGAGGAACTATGACCTGTCAGCCACAAGCATGAGTTTGGAAACAAAGCCTTCCCAACTCAAGCCTTGAGAGGACTATTGCCTGTGGGAGATTCTGAAACACAGGACCCAGCTGAACTGTAACTAGCTTCTTTACATACAGAAACTATGAAATAATAAACATTGATATTTAATGCTTATAATTTTGAGGCTAATTTATTATCCAACAATAGATAATCAATACAGACTTGTGTAACCAGAAGTAGAGCACAGATTATAAATACATAAAAATATGGTAGTGGATTTGAAAGCTGGGAGTGGGTGAAAAGTTAAAGGATTTTGAAAAGCACATTAAAGATAGCCTAAATTCCTTTGGAAATACCAATGGAAAATATGTTACTGGAACCTGAAAGAAAAGTGATCCTTATTATCTAATGGAATAAAGTTTAGTGACATTGTCACTTGGAGTCAAGTAGAAAGCAGAGCATGAGCCAGGTGTGGTGGCACACACCTGTAATCCCAGCACTTGGGAGGCTGGGGCAAGAGGAATGCTGTGAGTTCGAGGCCAGCCTGGGCTACAAAGTGAGTTCAAGGCCAGCCTGAACTGCATAGTGAGACCCTGTCCCAAAAAATAGGGCTGGCGATTTAGCTCAGTGGCCTAAGCGCCTTCCTGGCAAGCACGAGGTTGTGAGTCTGATCCCTGGTACAAAATATATATATATATATATATATATATATATATATATATATAATCCAGGAATCATTGGTTTTGAATATTCTTAGCCTATCCAGAGAGTAAAACATGCCAAAATTAAGTAATGGCTTCCTGGAACTCTCAGGAAAAATGGTCTACAGTACATGAGTGCATGACTTTCCAACCTTTTGTTAAGAAATGGGAGTATGAGATAGGAGGAGCGTTGTGAGTTCAAGGCCGACTTGGGCTACAACGCTAGCACAAGACCAGCCTGAGCTACATAGTGCAACCCTACCTCAAAAAACTAGGGCCGGGAGTTCGGCTCAGTGGCTTAAGCGCCTGCCCTGGCAGGTGCGAGGTTGTGAGTTTGATCCCTGGTGCCATAAAAAAAAAAAAAGAAATGGGAGTATTATGTAGTAACACCAAGAATCCAATAAAGCATTAAGTGTGTGCATAATTTACAGATCTTCTAATTGGACCAGAGGGGCTCTAGGAGGCCTAAGAGCATTTTCTCTCAAATGGATCAACAGAGTTTCAAGGTAGAGAAAGTTTTATTTTAAAGATGTCTATAATTATGCTTTTGTCTAATGTAGTAAACCCCAGGAAGATTCACAGAAATTCCATAAGCATTTTGAGAAAGCTATCAACAGAACCACTGACAACTTTGACTGAAAGGGACCTTGCAGGTACAAAATATGGGAGCATCTAGGCCATGATTTTACTGGCTGAGAAAACTGTACATCTGCAAAAATGTGTTACCTTTCATGAAAAAGGAAGGAAGATTCAGAGAAGAGAGTCAAAAGCTCAGAGGGTAGAGCACTGTGCTCTAACCAAGTAAGCTAACTGGCTATCTGATTATATAGTTTACTGCTCAAAGACATGCCCCTTTCATTTTTTGAGTAATTCTTTGTTTTGTAAGAATATCAAAAATGTTACAGGCTTACATCATACTTTTTCTTCCACTGCCATGGAATCAGGCATTTTTTGAAGAAGCCCCAGTGGTTTTATGGAGAATGAATGAAATTTTAGAAGGTAAGATCCGTGTGTCTAAGCATTCAAATACATACACATACACACACGTAGACATCTGTATTTATTTCTATACATAGCTGTGTATATGTAATAATCTCCCAAAGATATCCATGTTCTAATCTCTAGAAATGATAGTATTTTATTATATTGTAAAAGGGAATTTGCAGATGAGATTAAGTTAAGGATCTTGTACCCAGGTAGACCTGATGTAATCACAAATGTCCTTATGACAAAGAAGCAGAAAGAGATTTGAAGAAAAGGGATGTAAAGATGGAACCAGTGACAGGAGTGTTATACTTTGAAGAAAGGAGAAGGACACCATGAATGAAGATATGCAGGCAACCTCTGACAACTGAAAAAGGTAAGGATACAGATACTTTTAAAGCTTCTAGAAAAAACATAGCCATGTTGATATCTTGACTTTAGATTTCTGATCTCAAAACCCATAAGAGACTATATTTATATTGTTTAAGCCACTAGGTTTTGGTGATTTCTTTTCGCTTTTTTGTGCATCACTACTTCTTGAATTTATTGTTATCAAACTTTTATGTTTTCTAGTACTTGACTGTAGTACCTAATGATTACATTAATCATGGGAAGTTAGTACATGTATATATCTTAATTTTTTTACTCTTACGCTAACCTCCCTCTCCCCTCCATCCACCTCTCCATCACCTTCCCATTTGCAAAAGATCTACCTCTCTGTTTGTTATTATCTATCTTTTATTTTGCTCTTTATTTGTGCTTTGGGTTTCTCTGATAGAAGAAAATATGTGATATTTAAGGTTGTGCATATGATTTATTTCACTTAATATTATGGTCTCAAAATGCATTCATTTTGCTACAAATGACTGAAATCCTTCTTTAAAGCAAAGTAGTACTCCATTGAGTATAACTACCACAGTTTAAAACTGTATGCATCTGTCAATGGGCAAATAGGCCACTTTCAGGATTTATATATTATGATTTCTGATACATTGGTGTGTATCACTGTAACAACACGTCTTTAACACTTAAAGGAAGATAACTAGTAGGGAAATAGCTGGGAAGGATGGAATTTCTGTTTTTAGTTTTTTGGAGGAATCTCTGCACCGTTTTCAACAGTGGTTGTACTAGTTTACAATCCCATCAACAATGTAGAAGGGTTCTCTTTTCCCCCACAGCTTTGCCAACATTTGTTATTATTTGATTTCTTCATGGTAGTCCTTCTTCTGATGTAAGATGGAATCTCACTGTTGCTTTAATTTGAATGTCTCTAATAACCAGAGATGTTCAACATTATTTCATGTCCTTATTAGCCATTTGTAATTCTTTTTCTGAGAAACGTGTATTCATTTCAGCTGCGCAATTTTTGATTTGGTCTTTTAGTTTAAGGTCTATTTTTGGAGTTCCTTATGTATTCTAAATATTAATCAACTACCTGAAGAATAGTTTAAAAAAAACTATTCTGTAGGCTGTCTCGTCACTCTGTTGGTTACTACTTTTGCTGTGAGAAACTTTTCACTTTAATATGATCCCATTTGTTGATTCTTGATTTTCTTTCTGGTGCAATTGAAGTTCTGTTCAGAATATCCTTGCCTTTATCTGTTTTCAAAAGTTTTAGTTAATCTATCATCCAGCAGATTAAGTATTTAATATTTAGACCTTAGATCTATTTTGATTATAGTTTAGTACCTGGTGTGATATGTGGATCTAGATCATCTACATGTGAATAGCCAGTTTTCCCAGTACCATTTGTTAAAGAGACCATCTTTCTTCCAGTGTTTGTTTTTGGCCCCTTTGTCAAATATCACACAGCTGAATGTGCCTTTGTTTGTTTCTGTGTCATCTTTTCTGCTCCATTAATCCACATGTCTGTTTTTGTGCCAGTAGCATGCTGTTTTTATTACTGTAGCTTTGTGATGTAACTTGAAGTCTGGGATTGTGATGCTTCCTGCTTTGCTCTTGCTACCCAGGATTGCTTTTGCTATTCTGACTTTTGTCTGGTTTCATATAGATTTTATTTTTTTAATTTTATTTTAAAGATAGTAAAATCGAACAAAACAAAACAGGACTAAGTCAATCAAAACAAAGCAGTAGAATTGGTACAGCACTTCAAAGTAGGATACTAGGAAAACAATAGCTACTATAGTACATCTTGTTATCTTCACAATAGTTGTCCATTTTATCAGGTATAGCAAAATCAAACCAAAAACAAAACAGAATAAAACCAATCAAAACAGAATATTGAATAAAACAAAACAGTGAGAACAATATTGGGCTGCAAAGACAAGATAGAAGGAAATCCCCCATATTTGCTCTATTGCATACTGTCATCCTCCCAAGAGATGCTCAGACTGCTGGCCCCAGGCCTGAGAAATCAACCAAACAATACAATCATTTAGTTACTTTATGTACCTTAGTTGCTATCAACTTAGGTGGTCCTCCGAATCAACAGGTTGCTTATGTGGGGTGGTGGGTGTTAATTCTCAATATGCACACTGGTAGGCTCATGGGAGGTGCTGACTTTTCTCTTCCTGGAACCCGTTGTGCTGCTTACCAGGAAGGGTGGCTGGTTGTCTTCTGGTTGGATCTTTCCTGACCCAGCATGGCGGATTCTTGGAAGGCACTGATCTTTCTCTTCCTGGAGTCTGCGCCACTTGCGCCACTCACCCGGAAGGCTGGCTAGTTGTCTCATATAGATTTTAATAGTGTTTTCTCTAGTTGTGTGTGAAATGCTCTTAGTATTATGATTAAGATATATAATTCAATAAATATCAAATATATTCAATATTACTCAATATATATGAAATATATATTCATATATGTGTTTTGGAGCTATAGCAATGTTTTTTACACGTGAGTCTGATTTATTTCGCTGATGAGTATGGTCTCTAGTTTTTTTTTTAAGAGTATATAACAGAATTAAACCAATCAAAACAAACCAGTGTAAGAGATACAGGACTTCAAAACATGAAATCAGGACAACTAGCCAGCCTTCCTGGTAAGTGGCAGGAGTGGTTCAGATTCCAGGAAGAGAAGAATCAGTGCCTCCTGAGAACCCACCATGCTGGGTCAGGGAGGATCCAACCAGAAGACAACTAGCCAGCCTTCCTGGTAAGCAGCACAATGGGTTAAAGGAAGAGAAAAATCAGCCCCTCCCACGAGCCTACCAGTGTGCGGACTGAGAAACAACAACTCTCCCCACTACTCCCATAAGCAACCTGCTGGTTTGGAGGACCACATAAGTTGATAGCAACTAAGGTGCATAAAGCAACTAAATGCTTGTATTGTTTGGTTGATTTCTCAGGCCTGGGGCCAGCAGTCTGAGCATCTCTTGGGAGGATGACAGTATGCACTGTAGCAAATAAGGGGGATTTCCTTCTATCTTGTTTTTTTGGCCCAATATTATTCTCACTGTTTTGCTTTATTCTGAATGTTTTTGCTTTATTCAATATTGCTTTGATTGGTTTTATTCTGTTTTGTTTTTGGTTTGATTTTGCTATACCTGATGAAATGGACAACTATTGTGAAGATAACAAGATATATTATAGCAGCTATTGTTTTCCTAGTATTCTGCTTTGAAGTGCTATACCAATTTTACTGCTTTGTTTTGGTTGACTTTGTCCTGTTTTGTTTTGTTGGATTTTAAAATAAAATTTAAAAAAGAAAACATTATGAAATCAACAGTACTTACCATAATGCCTTTTGATGTCTTCAAAATAGCTGCAGATGACTTTGGACATAGTAAAAATCAAACGGAACAGAATAGAATAGAGACAATAAAAACAAAACAATGAATGTGATAAAGGACTGCAAAACAATCCAATAACAAATCCAAAATTGCTACCATAATATATCTTGCTATCCTTGAAATAGCTTCTCCTGCCATTGGATTTAACATAACCAAACAAAAAAAAAAGAGAATGAAACCCAACAGTGAAGCAATGGAAATGATATAATAGGACCTCAAAACAGGACCATAGGGAATCAACAATGGTTACAACCCTCAGAAGGAGATCCCTGCTAGATGACACACTGCTTAGCAATATCCTCTGAACCTATGACCAGACCACTGGCCCTAGACCTGCAATGTTAGTGAAACACCAAAGCACCACAGGCAACCAGTTGCATTTCACCTTGATAGTTATCATCACAGCCTGTGTTTCTCCGGATAAGCTGTTTGCTTATGGGGGGCAGGGGGATTGATACTTCTTGTTTACCATCCCTCATGCTGGAAGGGGCTGGGGTCTGGGTGTTCCAGTCTGGCGGCAGACTGCACATGGTACTGGTTCCCAGACTGGGCTTGTTTGCTGCTGCAGCCATTGGTCTCTCTAACCCTGGTCCATGAATGGCGCTGACTCATGGGGAGAGGCTTGGGTCTATTTGTTCCCAGTGCACTGGAGGCCCACACATGACACTAGTTCCCAGATGGAGCTATAACAATTTTGACAATATTGGTTCTGCCTATCCAGAAACAGATGTACCTTTTCATTTTCTGATTTCTTTTTTGGTTTTCTTTTTCAGAGTACTATAGATTTCACATTACTGGAATACAGGAACGCTGTTCAATTTTTTGTGTTGATTTTGTATCCTGCCACTTTGTTGAGATTCTTTATTATTTCTAGGAGTCTTTTGGTGGAATTTTTTAGTTTTTTATGTAAAGGATCCTGTCATTTGTGAATGAGGATAGTTGTACTTCTCCTTTCCTGTAAGTATTCTTTTATTTCTTTCTCTTACCTGATTGTTCCATTCACATCTCGTTTCTGATTTTTGCAGAAAAGCTTCAGCTTTTCCTCATTTAATGTGAAGTTGGCAGTAGATTTGTCATAAAGAGCTTCTATCAGATTGAGATGAAGTCTTCAATATCTACTTTCTTCAGGGTTTTTAATTGTGAATGGATGATGAATTTTGTCAAAGGCTTTCTAATGCATCTATTAAGATGATCATATGAATGTTTTAGTTTTTATTTATGCGATACTTTGCATTTATCGCTTTGCATGTATATCCGTCCTTTCATCCTTGCATCCTTGGAATGAAGACTACTTGGTCATGATATATGATTTTTTTGATGATTCATTGCATTCTTTTTACCAGAATTTTGTTCAATATTTTTACATCTACAGTTTTCTCTCTTTTTCTTTTTTCCTCCACTTCTCTCTTTTTGGTTGATCCTTATCTGGTTTTGGAATCAGGATAACACTAGTTTCCAGGAATAACTTTGAGAGTACGTCTTCATTTTCAATTTCATTAAAGTGTTTGAGGCGTGTTAACCTTAGATCTTCCATGAAGTTCTTATAGAATTCAAAGCAAACCTGTTGTGTACTAGGCTTTAATTAGTTGGTAGGTTTTTTACTACTGCCTCAACTTCATTGCCTATTAGTGGATTATTCAGAATTTTTGTATTTTCTCAGTTCAGTTTTGAGCATCCACATATATGTAAGAGTCTATCATTTGTTAAGGGTTCTTCAATTTATAAGAGTATAGATTTTCAAAGTATTTACAATAATTACTGGATTTCAATGATGCCCATTGCAATTTCACTCTTTTGATTTCTAATTGCACTGATATGGGTCTTTTCTTTCCTTTTTTGGTACAATTCACTAAGGTTTTGTCTATTTTGTTTATTTCTTTTTCAATTTTATTTTATTAGTACATGTTTGTAGTATGTGAAGTTTATGTCTGTCTTAGGGAGTAGGTACATGTACATAACACATTTTGATTCTTTTTTATTCTCCTTTCCCTCACCATCTACTTCCCTACGTCCATCTTTAAATCCTTCTTCTCAATTTTCATTATTATTGTTATGACAATTATTATTTTTAGCTCATATTTATGACATATAGTGCTTACATTCATTGTGTGTATTTGGTACATATACATGACATATGATAAATCTTTTTATCTCCTCTTCTTCTCCCTACCTCCCCTTGACTCCCTCCCTTGGACCCGTTCTCATTTGTAAAAGATCTCCCTTGTTTCTTCCTATCAATTCTTTATTTTGCTCTTTATTTGTACTTTGCCTTACTCAAATGAAAGATAACATGGTATTTAAGGTTGTGTGCCTGATTTGTTTCACTGAACATACTTTCTAGGTATATCCATTTTCCTAAAGTGTCTCAAATCTATCCTTCTTTATGGCCAAGTAGTATTCTACTATACATAGACACCACAATTTCTTTATCCATTCATCTGTTGGTGGGCATACAGGCTGCTTCCAGTATTCAGCTATGATGAATTGTATTGCTATGCACATCAGTATGCATGTATTGCTATGATATGATGTGTTTAGCTTTTTGGGGAAGATAGCTAGGAGAATAGCTGTGTTGAATAACCAGATTTTTAATTCTTTGATTTTTAAAAATTTCTGATTTATTAATTCCTGTTCTGATCTTTATACTTTTCTTCCCTGTACTAGTTCAGCTTTGAATTTTTCTAGGGCCTTGGGATGCATCATTATGCTATTCATTTGGGCTCACTATTTTTCTGACGTGGGCAAGCACAACTATATACTTCTGTTAGGACTGCTTTCATTGTTTCCCATAGGTTCCAATATGATGTACTGACATTATCATTTGATTCTAGGAACTTGTTTCTTTCTTAATTTCTTCTGTGATCCATTGGTTATTCAAGACGGTATTGTTTAATCCTTGCATACCTGCATGTTTCCTGTGTTTTCTTTTGCCATTGATTTCTATTTTCATTGCACTATGATCAGACATAATTTGGAATAATTTTGATTCCTTTGCTTTTAGTTCTGCCTTCTTTAAAGACATGTATCTGGTCTACTTTGGAGAAAATTCTATATGCTGCAGAGAAGGATGTGTATTTTTTGTCTTATTTTGTTCTGGTTTGTTTTGTTTTGGGGTGGAACACTCTGTAGATATCTATTAAATCCATTTGTGCAGAGGTGTGGATCAACTCTGATATATCTTTGTTGAGTTTTTGTCTACTTGATCTGTCTATTTATGGTAGTGTGGCATTGCATTCCCCCATCATAATTGTGTTGATGTATATCTGATCTTCTATGTTCAGTGTTGTTTTATGAAGTTGCATGTGCTTGGGTTTGGTGCATATATGTTTAAAATTGTATTCTCTTCCTGTTGAATTGTTCCTTTGAGCAACATGTAATAACCTTCTTTGTCTCTTTTGACCAATTTTGGCTTGAAGCCCACTTCATCAGAAAATAGGTTGGCTACTCCTACTTGTTTTCAAGTTCCCTTTGCATGGAATATTGTTTTTTTTTTCCCCTTTGATTTTTAGTCTTTGAATTTCTTTTGAGATTAAATGTGTTTTTTATAAATAACATACCACTGGGTTTTGTTCTTTGACCCAATGTACCTTACATTTGTCTATGTGGGTCATGAAGGAATAAATGGTCCCTGACCCCTTCCTCTTTGCCACTGTTTCTCTGCTCTGCTTCCTGACTGCCATGAAATAAGCATCTTTGTTCCACTACACCTTCTTGCAATGATTCTCCTACTTTGGAGCCAGCTGACCCTGGATTGAAATGTCTGAAACTGTCAACCAGATTAAACCTATCCTCCTTAAAGTGCAGGTGTCTGGTACTGTGTCCCAATGAAAAGAAAGCTGACTAATAAATGATATAAATCAGAATAATCATTTTTTCGAAGTGAGAGCATGAGGAATGAAGAAAATGTTCCAGGTCTTAACATGGGTAGTGACTACACAAGTATATACATACATAAAAATTCACTCTGCTATCAGACATTGTAAAAATACTTTTCAAAAAGCAATTACTATGTTTCTTTCCAGAAGTTTTGTAACTATGGAAAGTTGTGGAAATTACTTCAAAAGAATCTTTCTGAAGATTTTCAGAATTCACAACTTTAGTAATTCAAGAGTAATTATGAGGGGAGACAGAGATATAGCTCAGTATGTTAAAACACTTGCCTACCATACTTGAGTCCCTGAGTTCAACTCCCAACACTGAAAAAACATAAATAAATAAATTTTTAAAAATTAAAAACAAGCAGATTTATTGGGATAACAAAATGTCTCTGTGGTAGAGTACTTGCTTAGTATATATAAACCCTTGAGTTGCATCCCCAACACTGGAAAAAATAACTTTATTGGGGCTAGGCATTTAGTTCACTGCTAGAATGTGTACTTAGCACTTGCATGGCACTGGATTTGACACCTAGCATGAAAAAAAAAACTGAAAAAGTTTAGTCGTGATAGCTATTTACCAGTTAGAGTCACAATCATGTGAAATTAGTTAAGTACAGTTTAAAATTACTTCAATCAATCATTGCTAAAATTGTCATCAAATCATTTTTAAAACTCTCATCCTTGACTATTCAATTTGACAATTACATTATATCAATTTTTCCACAAGGTGAGACTTTATTAATACTTTTATATTTTGCTATCTGAAATTTATATAATTCATTTTTTAAATGGAGAAAGAACATGAATATGTATTTCTGCAAAAAAGATATACATGGGACCAATAAACACACAAAAACATGTTTAACATAAATAGTAGCTAGAGAAATGAAAAACAAATCCACAATGACATACCACTTTACATCCCCTAAGACAGTGATAATTTTCATTTGAACTTTTGGTAATTGAATAATTACTGAACTTTCATAATAATTGCTGACAAATGCAAAATGATGCCACCACTTGACAAAATAGTTGGTTAGTTTCCTCAAAACTCAAAGTTACCATATGACTTAGTAATTCCACTCCCAGGTATCTACCCAAGAAAACTCAAAATATATGTCTACACAAAACTTGTACACGAATGCTCATACCAGCATTATGAAACAGCCAAAACTGAAAGCAACTCAAATGTCCTTCAATTTAAAAATAAACAAAATGCGGTATATTCATTTAGTGGAATACTGTTTGGTGATAAAGTGAATGTAATAGTGATACTTGCTACAATATAAATGAACCTTGAAAAGCATTATATTGTGAAAGCAATCAGACATAAAAGCCACATATTTCCTTAATTCCATTCATTAAAATATCCAGAATATATAAATCCATAGATACTCAAGTGTTTGTATGTATATATGTGTGTGTGAGGGTGTGTGTGTGAGAGAGACAGAGAGAAAGTATAGTGTAAATTTTTTTCCTGTGGGTTGTTACCTAAGAAGCTGCACTTCACAAAGTTAGTGATGTGTAGTAGAAACAGCACAGAGTCCTGTCTGCTTGTTTGTTTGTTTGTTTTGAGACAGCATTTCACTATGTAGTGCAGGCTGGTCTTGAACTCACTTATGTAACCCAGCCTGACCTCAAAATCATGGCGATCCTCCTGCCTCACCCTCCTGAATGCTGGAATTGCAGGCATGTGCCACCACACCTGGCTCCATACTTTTTGACAGTAAGTGAAAGGTTTGGACCCTCACATCCCTTGCGACACTTTTCCTTTTTCCTACAATCACTGCAACAGTAACACCAGTAGAGCATTTAGAATGTGTCCAGTCCTGTTCCAGGTATGTTATAGGCATTGAGGAATTTAATTCTTACCACTTCACTGTATAAGTGATTTTATAAGCATCCCTATTTTCAGATGAGAAAATAAGACCCAGACAAGCCAAGTGGCTGAGCTGGATTTTGGACCCATGATTGTGAGCCTCTAGAAGCCATCCTCTTATTTTATACTTCCCTCTATGTGTAGCTCTGAATTAGCAGGGCTATACTATCTTTCTAGCTTTTTTACTGTTTTCGAAGTACTGGGGATTGAACCAAGAATCTTTGCAATGAGCTACATCTCCAGATCTTTTTATTTATTTTTATTATTATTTTACAATATGGTCTTTTCAAGTCAGTAACTTCTACACGCTGTGTTCAAACTTGTAACCCTCCTGTCTCAGCCTTTCAGATTGCTGGAACTGCAGGTGCGTCCCACCATGTCTGGCTCTTTCTGACTTATTTTGAAGAACATATGTCAGGCTCTCTTGGCTACAAGGCTCAGTGAATTTTCAGGAACCTGGAGCTTAGTCACCCTTCTTTGTAAGAGTAACTTGGAACACACTGGTGTGTGCAATTAAATGATGCTTGCAGTGTTAGTTTCTGGCTTCCTCAGATTCCTTTTGCATTCCTCCTGAACTCAATAAGGGTATAGTTTTAAACAGCATATTTCTTTGTCCTCTTTTGTCAGTCTCTTCTGTCAATCTAGTCTCAACAGATCTGTATGCCACCCCTTTATTCCCAGTGTTAGTATAATATTCTTTGTATCCAAGTGCTTTTTAGCCTGGCAGATAACAGAGAAATCAGTGGTACATTTTTTTCATTATCAATAGCCAATAATCAATATTAAATTTCCCCTTTAAGAAAAATTAATATTGAATATTGACCATGCCATTCAAAGCAAAGCTCAATATACTTTCTGCCTCCTTGTAAGTTCCAAGAATTCCTGACAGAAGCAGTATGGAATCCGTTTAGTTCTCTGTCCTCCAGCTCTTTCTTTTATAGACCCTATATAGATCTATATGACCTCAATTTATAGGACCAGAGAGTTATGCTTCATCTCTAGAACAAATCCTGCCCTCCACCAAGAAGAATTTAAGGGCCTCTAGACCAATGGTCAAGTACAAAGCAAATTCTACTATGATACTGCGATGAGGATTTTTCTTTCCTCTGGAATCCCCCATCTTACAATTCTGGTCTGATTCTGGTCTTTCTTTCCACAGTCTCTGTTCAGGCTTTGCTATATCCCTGTAATTGGGAATCTGTTGTGTTCTTTCCAGTTCTTTCCCTCCCGCTCTTTAGGAAACAGGATTTTTCTCTAGTAGCTGTGGCCTTGTGGCCCAGTTGAATTTCTGAGCACTAACTGCACCTGTAGATCTCCCAGTGCCCTGTTTAATATACCTACCAGGATATCCCAAGTCTTGGAATCATTTAGTCCACTGTAGTTGAGGCTTTACAGAGGACAGGAAAGTCATATATCTTGTTCACTGTTTATTTCCAGTATATACAACTGTAATTGACAGATGTAAATGCCTACTAAATGTTTGTTGAACGAATGAACAAATGAAAAGATGAATCTCACTGTATGGGTAGCTTTAGGAAAGTTTCTCAAATTTTCTGACCCCCATTATTTTCCTTACTTGTTTTACATTCTAGTGAGAAGAGACAATTTACCAAATGCCACTAGTTCCAGTTATGAGGATCATAAAAGACAGGTACAGATTTGTCAATATTTATTCTGATCCATCTTATCACCAAAATGTGTGTGTGCTTTGGTTTGGGGTGAGATGAATTTTTCAGCTATTTTGTCTAAGTATTATTGATGGCTTTTTCTGCATGACAGTATTTGAAGGGGTATTGGTAGAAAGATTCATTCATCAGTTCACTCATTAATTTAACAACAATTACCTGAATATTATGCACCAGGCACTATTCTAAGAACTGATGAACAGAGCAGTAAGTAAAACTGTCTTTCCAGAAGTTCACATTATCATGAGAAGAGACAGACAATAAATCAAATAAAATTATACTACAGCACTTGTGATATTTCTCATGAAAAACAAAATAGTTGAGAAAATGGAGTGCTGGTATGTGTGTGCCAAGAAAATCAGAGAACTCTTTTTTTTAAATACTGAGGATCATTATTTGAGTACTTTTGATCAGTTTTTGTAGTTTTTAGGATACAGATAATGAATGTATTTTGGTAGATTTATACAGTAATGCTACTTTAAGCTTTATTGTGATGTTGTAACTTGTGTCTTTACAATTTTACTTTTGAATTGTTCATTGCTTATATATAGGCCAGCACTAGATTTCCATATATGGTTTTGTGACCTTGTACCATGACCTTGCTAAACCTGTTTGTCAGTTTTATTGGATATTTTTGTAGATTCTTTGTAAATAAACAAAAAATTGAGGATCAAGCCCAAGGGCACTCTATCACATGCTCAGACTTTTCAGAAAAATTTTTGAGACAAGATCTCACTAAGTTGCCCAGGTAAAATTCAAATTTGCAATCTTGTTGCCTCACCTTTCCATCGCGTGGGGATTAGGAATCTTTAGAGAACATTTGAAAGTAAATCTGGAGGAAACCCAGAGGTGATCCACGTGGATATCCAGGGACAGGGTTTCCCAGGCAGAGGAACAGCCAGTTCAGGGCCTCAGCATTGTGCATATGTGTGACATATTTAAGGACTAGGAAAGGAGGGCAGAGTGGCAAGAGCAGAACTGGAAAATGCTAAGAATGATTAGGGTATTAAATCAGGTAGGGCTTTGTAGGTGATTATGTGGACATTGGCCTGTCATCTGAGTGAAACCAGAGACATGGGAACAGTCAGTGCGGAATGATGTTATCTAACTTGAATTTTAAATGGCTCACTCAAGCTGCTCCATTGAGTGAGAATAGACTTGGGGATTAAGGGCAGAAACAAGGAGACCAGTTAGGAGGTGTTTGCAGTAATTCAGGTGAGAGAGAATAGTGATGTGAATCAGGTTGGTAGTGATGGGAAGGGATGGATTTCTCATGCTGTTTTAAAGACAATCTGACAGATTTTGTAGATGTCTTGGATATGAGGTATGAGAGAAAAGGGAATTAAGGATGACTCTAAGTTTTGTGACTTCCGCTACTGGAAAAATAGACCTGTGAAACTTTTGATGAGCAAGATTTGAAGGAGAACAAGATTTGTGGAAGAGGCCATGTGCAGCCCACCACCAGCAGGAGGACAGTCAGACCCAAGCCTTTCCCCCTGAGTCAGCACCATTTGCGGACTGCAGGGAGAAAGAACAATGCTGCATCAAGAAGCAAACCCTCCCTGTGAACCAGCACCATGCATGGGCTACCACTGGTAAGGGGACAGCCAGACCCAAGCCTTTCCCAGTGAGTCAGGGCCATTTGCAGACTGCAGGGGGAAAGAACAAGGCCTCACCAAGAAGCAAGTCCTCCCTGCAAACCAGTGCCATCCATGGGTCCACCAATGCCCGGGGCACAGCCAGACCCCAGCCCCTTCTGATGCACGAGCTGGGAAATAAGAGCCAATCCCCTCCACCCCCAAGCCACCAAATGATCTGGAGAAACACAGGCTGTGATGATAGCTATTGAGGTGAAATGCAATTTGATGCTAGTGGTGTTCTGGTATTTCACTGACCTTGTAGGTCTAGGGCCAGTGGTCTGATCATCTATTCAGAGGATGGCAATAGCAGTGTGGCATCTAGGGGGATCTCCTTCTGATGGTGGTAGCCATTGTTGATTCCCTATTATCTTGTTCTTGAAATCCTTTATCATTTTCATTGTTTTGTTGGGTTGGGTTTTGTTCTATTGTTTTATTTGATTTTATGTCCGATGGTATGAGCAGCTATTTTGGGATAGCAAGATATATTATGGTAGCCATTTTGGATTTACCGTTGGCTTGTCTTGATGTCCTTTTTTGCATTCATTGTTTTGTTTTTATTGATTCTATTTTGATCTGGTCTGTTTGATTTTCACTATGTCTGAAGATATCTGCAGCTATTTTGAAGACAAGAGACATTATAGTAACTATTGTTGATTTCATACTGTTTTGAAGTCCCATATCACTTACACTGGTTTGTTTTGATTGGTTTTACTCTGTTTTATTTCCTTTGGTTTTATCCTCTTTAAGATAAAAGAAAGAAGATTTGTGGAAGAAAAGAATCAGGAATTCTGTTTGAACATTGTTTTGGTCCAATTGTGCTGCAATAACAAAATCCTTAAAGTTCCATAATTAATAAATATAGACAGATGCATTTTTTCTTCTTTTCCTTGTTCATTCTTTCCTGATTGTTCTCTATCACTATTAATTTCCTTTTATTCCTCAATAGGGGTCACGTTTCCCTCCTTCTTCTTATAGCCCATTGAAAAATTTTTCAAATTTTGTTTTTTTCACTTCCCAGTTCCCAATTCCCTCAACCTTTACTAGTATAATTACTAAGCTCTATCAATCTGTATATAAATAGTTAACTTCACACTATTGCCGTTGAATACTGTTCTATTGTTAGTAGAGGCAAAGTGGTTTAATTTAGTAGATATTTATAGTAGGTTAATAGTAGGCTAATATTTTGTTTGTCTTACTATTCATACTATAATTATAGATCTCTTATATGGTTAAGTGTGGTAATCCATAATGTTAGGGTTTTTCAATGTTCAGTTTGTATTTGATACTATAATTGATGCTATTTTTATTGCTATAGCCAAGGTGACACAGATGTTGCTATTAATTGGTTTTTGTGGGACGTCATTATCTGGATTAATTTGGAGTCTATCGCATTCCTAGAAAACTCGGTACTGGGGCATCACACTGCAACCTCCTATCTCAAGTAAATGGAGGTCGTTGAAACCTAGGACAGAGGCAAAGGACATAATTAGCCAGGTCCAGAGGACACCACTGTACAATAGACATTAAAGAGGTCCCCAAACTGGAAGCAAAGCTTTCCATTACAACCAACATGCAAGCCTCAACACAAACAAAATAGAAACATGAGAAGACAAACCAACAAAATGCCCCACAAACTCCAAACTCCCTCAAAGCCACTATATGTGGTAGTGAAGGGGAGGAAATCAAAAGCACACACATGAATTACTTGAATATCAGGGGAGATAACAGAACAATAAGGCATTTGGCAAGATCGCAGAAGATATAAGTAAAAACATGTTGGGCCAAATAAATAAAATCACTAGCGCATCTACAGAAGATACTAATAAAAACTAGAAAAGCTAAAGAAAACTATGCAAACATGAATGACTAGCATGGAAAAGAATTAGAGTTCATAAACGGACTCTGAATAGAAATATAAGAGTTTAAAATATTCTAACAAATGTATGGGCAGCAAAAGTGACAAATGTAAGAAAAGAGTGAAAGAACTACAAAGCAAAACAAAACAAAAAAAGAACTAGAAAACATGGTTGTTGTCAGTGCCCAATTAATGAAAAATATCTTAAAAACAACAAGGAAACATGAAAAATTGATCTAACAGCTCCTAGATGACAACAAAAGACTAGGTTAAATTGGAATTAGTGAAAAAACAGGAATGGCACAAATACAATAAAAAGTCTACTTATTGAAATAATAGCAGAAAACTTCCCCAATAAAGAAAAAGAAATCAATACTGATATGTGAGGCATACAGAACCCCAAATAGCCACAATTAAAAAAAAACAAAACTTCTCCATGATACATCATAGTCAAAATCCAGAAGTTCAATGCAAGAACAGAATTTTAAAAGCAGTTAGAAAAAAGCAATGAATCACTTATAAAGAAAAAGTCATTAGAATTACAGTAGACTTCTCAACACAAATCTTAAAGGCAAGGAGAACTAGGAGTGAACTGTTTTTAAACCCTAAAAGAAAACAATTTTCAACTCAGGCTGACATATCTTGCAGTACTATCTTTCAAAATTGATAGAGAAATTTGATACTTTCATGATAAACAGCACCTAAAGAAATTCATGACCACCAAATTAGCACTTGAAAAAATTCTCAATGATACCCTATAAAGATACACTAATATCTGATAGGATAAATACATCAGTTGGTTGAGAAGTTAGGTAGAAGGGAAAGATAGGAAATCAGCAGCAGACAAATAAAACAATGACAGAAATAAGTACCGATCACTAATAACTCTCAATGTGAATGATCCCAATTCCTCAATCAAAAGACACAGACTGAAATAATCAAGAAACAAAGTTCAATGGTATGCTGTTTAGAAGAAACACATTTAACCCAAAAAGAAACTTACGGATTAAAAATTAAAGGATAGAAAAAAATACTTCATGAAATCAGAACCTGAACAAATGCAGGTGTAGCTATCTTGTATTCAGACTAAGTGGATGTCAAGCCAAAACTAATCAAAAGAGACAAAGAGGGTCACTACATGTTGATTAAGGGGATGTATCAGTCAGGGTTTACTAGAAAAACGCTTATAACACAAGATATACAAATGTATGAGAAATTACGAGATTGGCTTACGATGGTCAGCCACAGAGCCAGATGAAGAAGTATGCAGAACAGAGCCAGATGAGGAACTATGTAGAGCGTGTCTGCAAGCTGGAGGCTTGAGGGTCCAGCCCAAGGGTTGGAGCTTCTGCAGTGTCCCATATAAGTTTGTACTGGGAGGCTGATGGGTCTGTGACTAAACACTGAAGAATCTATGATGGAAGGCTGAAAAGTCTACAACCAAGGCTGAAGAGTCCATGATAAAGGCTGAAGAGTCTATGACAAAGACCGAAGAGTCTATGCTGGAAGGCTGAAGAATCCCAGGCGGAAGCTGAACAGCCTGTGCCAGAAACCAGGAGACAACTTCCAAGCTGAGGGGGAAGACTGGAGCTCCTCCAAAGAACCAGCAGTCTCTTTGCCTTTTATTGTATGCAGACTACTCCCCTTAGATGGGTGTAGCTCTCACACCATCTGTGTGCCCTCCTCTTGCACAGGCTGAGGATGTTACAAAGTATGGCCCCCTGCTAAATCATTTAGTTAAACTTCTGACCTCAAATTGACACAATGAACAACATCCTACAGCTGAAATGGCTTACCCTCTACACCCCAGGATGTAGAGTTGCTGAGTCACTTAGTTAAGCATCTAAATTTCTCAAGCTGACACAATGTATCAACCATAACGGAACAATCCAATGAAAAGAGAGAATTATTATGATACAGAAATAGAACGATTGTGCATTCAATTTCATAAAACTGGACATAAAAGAGCATATAAACCTAAGCACAACTACAGTGGAGGACTTCAATATCCCACTAACACAAATAGATCACTGAACAACAAATGATCAAAGAAATATCAAAGTTGAACAAAACCTTTGAACAAATGGTCTTCCTAGATGTCTATAAAGTTTTCCACCCCAAAACAGAATACACGTTATTTTAAGCAGCACATAGAACTTTGTTCAAAATAGACCACATACTAGCATAAACGCAAGTTCAAAGAAATGTAAAAGAATTGAGATTATACTATGCATATTATCACATCATATTACAACAAAGTTACAAATCCACGACAAAAGATAACACAGAATTTATGCAAATGAATGGAAACTAAACAATACACTCTATACAATGGGTGACAAAAGAAATAAGACAGTGTCTAGAATTAAATGTCAAGGCCAATACAGTATATCAGAACTTATGAGACACAATGAAATCAGTCCTAAGAGGAAAGTTTATTGCTGTGAAAGTCTACATTCCAAAAACTGAGTGAGCCAAAATAGTCTACTGATGTACCTCAAGGTTTTAGAAAAACAAAAGCAAGCTAAACCAAAAGGTAGTACAGAGCAGAAATCAATGAAATTGAGACAAAAAATACAAAGAATTAATGAATCAAAGAATTCATTCTTTGAAAGGATAAAAAAATAGAAAAATCCTTAGCCAGTTTAGTGAATAAAGGAAAGCAAAGACTCAAATCAATGCAATTAACAATGAAAAAAGACGAAATCACAAGAGACAGTATTGAAATCAAAATTATTAACACCTTCTTCACAAGCCTGTAAGCCAATAAACTGGATAATTCAGAAGAAATAGATTTCTAGATACATATGAATTACCAAAACTGAAGTAAGAAAATTTAAAAATCCTGAATAATTCAATAAAAGGCAATGCAGTAATAATAATAATAATGAACCCTACCAACTAATAAAAGCCCAGGTCTGGATGGTTTCACTGCTGCTTCTAGAAGAACTTCAATGAAGTTCTAAAACCAAAAGTTTTTAATGAAATTGAAAGAGAAGGAGTACTCCCAAAGTCATTCCTGGAAGCTAGCATTATCGTGATTATAAAACCAGACAAGTCTCCAACAAAAAGAAAGGAAAGAAAAGAAAAGAAAAAGAAAGGAAAGGAAAGGGAAGGAATGAAGAAAGAGAAAACTGTAGACAGATCTATTTAATGAATATAGATACAAAAATCCTCAACTAGATACTGGCAAAAAGAATGCAATGAATCATCAAAAAGATCATACATCACAAACAAGTAGGCTTCATTCTAGGGATATAAAGATGGATTAACATACACAAACCAACAAACATAACGCATTGCATACAAAGAAGCAAGAACAAAAGTCATGATCATCTCAAGAGATGCAGAAAAAACCTTTGATAAAATACAACATCCTTTCATGATAAAAAGAAAAGAACCCTGAAGAAAATAGGCATAGGAAAACCTTATCTCGATGTTATAAATGTCATTTATGAAAAATCTACTGCCAACCTTATATTAAATGGGAAAAACTGAAAGTTTTCCCTCTAAAATAAGGAACAAGAAAAGGATATCCACTATCACCACTCCTGTTCAACATAGAATTATTAGTAAGAGAAGTTAGGCAAAAAAAAAAAAAAAAGAAATAAATAGGTTATGTATAAGAAAGGAAAAAATCAAATTATCATTATTTGCAGATGACATGATTCTCTACATAGAAGACTCCAAGAACCCACCAAAAGACTTAAAATTAATAAGCAAATTCAATAATGTAGCACTATATAAAATAGAAACCCCAAAATCAACAGCATTCCTGTACACTAATAATAAACCCAGTGAAAAAGAAAATAGGAAGTCCTTTATTGCATTCATTGTTTAGTGTTTGTTGTTTCTATTTTGTTCTGTTTTGTTTGATTTTTACTATGTCTGAAGGTATCTGCAGCTATTTTGAAGACAACAAGAGGCATTATGGTAACCATAGTTGATTTCCTATTGTTTAGAAGTCTTCTTTCACTTATACTGCTTTGTTTTGATTGGCTTTATTCTGTTTATTTTGTTTTGCTTGGTTTTACTGTCTTTAAAATAAAAATAAAATAAAATGTGGTATTTACACACAATGAAGTACTACTCTGCCATAAAGATAAACTTGAGTCATTTGTAGCAAAATAAATGCACCTTGAGACCATAATGCTAAGTGAAATATACTGACACACAAGTTTAAATATTGCATGGAAAACCCAAAGAGCAAAATAAAAGATAGGTTATAGGAAATAGGGAGACAGGTCTTTCTCAAAGGAGAAGGGATCAAAAGATGGAGGGAGGCAGGAAGGAGAGGAGGGGAAGGAGATGAAAAAAAGAGTTAAAACATGTTATGTGCATGTACAAACTCCACACAAGGAATGCAAACATTATGTACTTTACACATGTACTAATAAAAAAGGAGCGAGATTAAGAAAACGATCAAGGAAGCAGGGAGAGAAGTGAAAACGGATGAAGAAATGAATCAATGAGAATTATGTACATATACCAACTCCCCAGAGGGAATACAAACATTATGTTCTACACATAAGTATTAATAAAGAAAACTATTTGAAAAAAATAAAGAGAATTGGAACAAAAGGATGAGAGTGGCCAGGCATAGTAGCACACACTTGTAATCCAGTGCTTAGGAGACTGAGGTAGGAAGATCACAAATTTGAGGCCACCGTGGGCTACATAGGGACACTGTGTCTCAATAAAACAAAAATTAATTAAGTAATGTTTAAAAGAATGCTAGGAGCAATCAACAAAGCACATGGAGAAAGATCAGCCAGTCATTGAGCTGGCTGGTGAGAAAATGTTGCCCTAAAAGCCAAGGGGAGAAAGTGTTTCAAGGAAGGAGGGAACCCCTGTTTAGAATACTACCAAAATGTCAAACAAAATGATGGCTGAGAATTGATGATTTGGTTTGAAAGTATGGAGAGTCATTTAAAACCTTGAGAAACACTATTTTGGTGGCATGACTGAGACAAAGCCTGATTTGAGATAATTTAAGAAAGGGAGAGGAATTGGACAAAGTATGGACAACACTTTTAAGAAATTTTTCTGTAACATGAGGAAGAGAAATGACTAGAAGGTAGAAGGGGCTGTGGGATGAACGGAGGGCTTTATTTTTCAATAATAGAGACTGTTATGTGTACAGAGGAAGAAATTACTGATGCAAGAGATAGATGGGAACTTGTGGAGGGTTTTTTCTTTTTCTTTTCTTTTTTTATATTTCAGTGCTGGGGACAGAACCCAGGCCCTGGCACATGCTACACAAACACAGTACCACTGGGCTACATCCCCATCCTGGAGTCTTGTTCTTAAGTAGCTAATAGGTAGTGGGGTTAAGGGTATGAGATGAGCTACTAAACAAAGGAGTTGAGATTTGAACTAAATCTCTTATTTTGCCATGTACTGTGGTACACTTCCATTGTCCCAGCTAATTGAGAGGCAGGAGGATCATTGGAGGCCAAGTTTGAGGCGAGCTTGGGTAACATAATGTTATGTCTCAAAAAAAAAAAAAAAAAAAAGCAACAACAAACAAATCTCTCTTCCAAGCCTTTTACTCTCAAACTGTCATGCTACAGTGCTAGTCAGACAATACCCACTAAGACTCTCTAGGCACACAGCTCCATACTTTCCATTACATATTCAGGCAACTCCTTATTTGGGATTCAGGTCACTATTTCTATTTGCCTTTTTATTAGAGGAATAATTAAATCTATAAAACATAGCTCCAGTTTATCTTGTGATTCTCTAAAACTCTCCCTTCCCCATTCTGATTTCACTTGTTACCACAAAAAGAACATTGACTCAGGGGCCAGGGGTTAGGTCAGCACTGTAAGTGTGAGGTCATGAGTATGATTCCCGGTACCAAAAAAAAAAAAAAAAAGTCGACTCAGTAAGAGAGGCAAGTGACTGCTTGGGTGGTTTTTGTAATGCTGGTCTCATGAGCAAAGAACACCATCTCTCTCCACATTTTCCCTCCACAGACTTCTGAGATTGCTCTTGCTGGTAGTTATAGCAATTCTAGAGACAATAGCCATTGCTGTAGATGCTTTTTCACCTGTGCAGAGGATTAGACAAAAATGATGGCGGTTGAAAATGAGAAAGCTGGAGGATGTGTTACTCCAGCACACTTGGCGAAATGTATGGGCCATTCAGGGTGCCTGGGATGTCTAACCCCGCAGAGGTAAGCAGACCCAGAGTAACAGGAGCCAATGATGGGAGACCAACAAAAATACTTGCTAACTTTCTAAGTCAGATGGCACCATTTGAACATTTAAAATTCTATTTTTATTATTTTTTAGTGTACAAGGATTAATGTCCACTTTATTAATAAGAAGATATATTTTTAGCAAGATTGTTTCTTACTGACCGAGAACATGACTTTGGCCAATTACGTGATAAGAAGATATATTTTTAGCAAGATTATTTCTTACTGACCAAGAACATGGCTTTGCCAGTTACATGACTATAAAGAATACACAAGTAGCAAATGAGAAAAAATAAACTAGTTACATTTGCAGCATATTGTGGCAACAATCATGACTGAATTATCCCAAGACAATTATGTTTATTAATTTTTAAAAATTTAAAATTTTTATGAGTACACATTTGCTGTACATAATGGTTACATTCACTGTGGGGAATTGGTATGTGCACGTAACACATCTCAATTCTTTTTTTCCTCCTTCCCCTCCAACCCTGTTTTTGTTTTTATTTTTTAATTTTTTCTTTTGTTGCCCAGCATCAGATTAATTAATTTATTTTATAAGTCCTTAATTTAAACATTTTTTAGACTATGCTTGTAAGTAAATATAATTATTTGGGCCAGGGGAAAGGAAAAATGTAAGGAGACAAGGTGAGGAAGAGAAAGAAGATGTAAATAGAAAAGATGGACCAGTAAAAGATGTTGGAAAGGTGTCAGAAGGAAACAGGAAGTGAAAACCCAAGATTGTCCTGCTTAATGCTAAGTATTTGACTCCTTTACCCATAGATGTCAGCTATAACAAACCATTTCTGCCCACCCCACCTTCAGTCTAAACAAACACTTCAATGTGAAGCTTATGACTGAATTTTTACCTCGAGCAAGAAGAAAAATCAGAATCTAAAAGATTCCTCTTGTGGTCTTTCTATGACCAATATAGTACTCAGCATCTGCTTCTAAGAAGCACCTTGGCAGGCCTCCATTAAAAATGCCATATATTAAGAAAGCTCATGCAGTGCAAATGGAGTGCAGTATTATGTTATTTATTTCTTAATCTAATCCACTGCCTTTAGATACTGGAAATGAGAATTAGTCAAAGTCTAATCTCTCCAGGGATGTTTTGTTTCTTTCTTTTTTCCAGGCAAGCCTGGTCTGTCTCCTATAGAAAGCAAGATAAAATCCAGTCTTGCAATGTTTGTCATGATGTGTTGGTAAAGGAAAAGAGAGGCCAACAGGGTTAGGAGATGCGCAGAGGATGCAAATGCTCCAAGAATGCTGACAAATCTTTTTTTCTAAAATCAACATTTTAGTGAGCTCCCTTTTTTGATGAGTCCACAGGAGCAATCCCAATTCAGTGATTACTATGGACTCAACTGAAGGAAACATATTGAATGTCCAAAAAAGATAAACAAGATTAACAGTGTCAGGCTGAAGGTATAGCTCAGTGGTAGAGTGCTTGCCTAGCATTTACAAGGTTTGGGTTCCATCTCCAGAACAGCAAAAGTAAAACAGAATTGGGATGAATAAACAATACCATGAAAAATATCTCATTCTTCCCTCTATAATTTTTTTGTTTTGTTTTTCTCCTTTCTTTTACTTTAAAACAATTATAACTCATCAGGACATAGATTCTGCACTCAGAATCAGAGTTCTTTTGGCCATTACTTTTTGCATACTATTATCCACTGGTCATTTAGATAATCCAAACTAAATAAAATCTTCTATCTACTTTTTTTTTCCACTAGGGATTGAACTCACAACCTTGTGCCTGACAGAGGCACGTAAGCCACTGAGCCAAACTCCCGGCTCTCTTCTATCTGCTTTAAATTCTTTATTTTGAAGTAATTATAAATTCATATGCAATTGTAACAAACGCTACAAGGAGATCCCATGTACCTTTTACATAGTTGGATTTGCTTTTAAAGTCTAATTAAGAGCTTATTCCCATAAATTCCTCACTCTTTATGAGCAAGATTAAGTTCATATGATATAATGGTGTACAGCCTCTGTAGAACCAGGAAGTGTCATGGGCAACAGACCACCAAACATAGTCCATTCAAAAGGGTAAAATGGACTCCCCTACATGAATCTCGTGCAACCCCTGCAGCTTATTATTCAGCTGCCCTGATGACAAATGGCACCTTTCTACATAGAGTTCCTGCAAACTGTCGTAAGCCAGATCAAAGGAAATATCAAATATGGGAAGGAATGGCAACTATAATTGTGCTGTGAACTGATAACATATCACGAGCTGTGTGGGTCATACACACACCATACTGTGTATCCCTTACAGGGGAAGGAGGGCATCTGGAGATGAAATCTGGAGGAAAGAACAGATGGAGTGTTGATGAAGAGAACAGGTGGAGGAAGGCGGCAGGAAGTAGCCCTGAAGTTGAGGCTCTGCCTCAAAGAATAGTGCAAAGTGGAGGAGGCTCTGGAAAGGGGCTTGGATGCATGAGATGAACTAAGGATGAATATAAAAAGTTCATTTTTGGAATCCCTGGTGTATATACATGATTAGCATGCTAGGGTCTAATACAAGGGCAAAACGGTGACTCTTGTCTCCTAATTCATCTATTCTGCTTCTGTTTCCTTAGAAATAAATTCATCAGTATCTGGAGAATCCCATACAAGAAAGAAGTATTCTAACAATATTCAGTCTCCAAGTGCTTTGAAAGCATATACCAGCTACACCAAATGAGTCCTTGAAACAGCTAAATCACTTCCTGATTTTAAACATTAAGTAAAAAAGCTTACCTATCTTTCATGGTAGGAGAATGTATAAACAACTACTCAGACAACTCAAATAATGAGACTGAGATCTTGTGCTTAAAGCCCCTGTAGCTTTTCACTTCTCTACTGCCAGCCTCAAACAGTAGAACTGCACTTCTGTCCACAAACTAGTCCTCTTATCTGAGTGAACCAAAGGTCATATGAGACTTTGGACAAGAGGCAGGTGGTGTGGGGGTTAACTGGTCAGACTTTGAATTTAGAATTTAGCCAGATCTGGTTTGAGAATGTAGTGTATTTTTGTTTTTGTTTTTGTTTTTGTTTTTGTTTTGGTACCGGGGATTGAACTCACAACCTTGCACCTGCCAGGCAGGAGCTTAGGCCACTGAGTTAAATCCTCGGCCATATTTTTTGAGACAGGGTCATGATGGAACTGGGTCCAACCAAGAAATATTTCCAGTGCCAGATGTCTAGGGAGACTTCACAATTCTGGAGGTCATAATTAAGGAGCAGGAAGACATTAAGATGTCATAGAACTGTAGTGCCTACCTTCTTTAGCTACAGTTCAACAAAAGTTCATTACTTTGTGTGCAGCTGTAGTTCATTCATTTTCATGCCTGAGAAATCTCCATTGCATTCATGTAAAGCATTTTACTTAGAAAGCTTATGGATGGCCTCTGACTTAGAGCTATTATGAAGGGTGCTACTCTGAACTTTCTCATGAAAGAATTCTATTGTATAATATACATTCATTTGGGCTTTTTTGTTTGTTTTTTTGCTACCAGGGATCAAACTCACAACCTTGTGCTTGCCAGGGAGGGGCTTAGGCCACTGAGCTAAATCCCCGGCCCTATTTTTTGAGACAGGGTCTCACTATGCAGTTCAAACTGGCCTTAAATTCACTTTGTAGCCCAGGCTGGTCTCAAACTCACAAGGATCCTCCTGCTTCAACCTCCTGAGCGCTGGGATTAAAGGCGTGCACCACCATGCCTGGTTTGAGAATGTAGTTTTTTGTTTTGTTTTGTTTTGTTTTGCTTTGCTTTGCTTTGCTTTGTTTGTGTATTTGTTTGCTTATTTTTGATGCAGGCCTTACTGTGTAGTTTAGGCTGGCCTTGGACTCACTATTTAGCCCAAGCAGTCCTCAAACTTGCAGTGATACCCCTGCCTCAGCCTCCCAAGTGATAAGATTACAGAAGTGTACCACCATGCCTAGTGAAACTTCTCTGTCTACTTATTGCCAGTGAGATTTTAAACAAATTCTCTCTGCTTTCTCCTCTCCTCAGTTTCCTCACAGGATTGAGATCACTTAGCACATAATTACTTAAATAAGAGCTGATACTATTTTTAGCATTGTTAACAGGTGTAGATTAAGGAACAAGTGTAAATTTTGAAGCTGATTTCTACTGTCATGCTTCCCTTCAAGGATTCTCAGAAGAGATGCAGATTCGTCTGGCCCCAGGACACCCTTTAACTCACTCTGAAATGGGAGGCCATTATCAATATCCTATAGTAATCTCAAATCAAGTGAAATCTATCTCATTTCCCCATCTGCCTCCACTGCTGGAGCCATGAATCAAAGCTGTTGCCTCGCCACAATGAGGGGGTGGTAGCTTTATATTTGTTACAGGCAACTGAGTTAGTTAGAAATATTATAGACAGTCAGGGCTAGGCCCTCAAAGGAGCCTGCACAGAGGACCAGATGTCTTGTGACCTTGGAAGAGACACACACCTCTTATTGTGGGCTAGATCTCAAGACACAAGGCAAAACAAATGCAACCACACCGTAAGTATAAATATTAGGGATTAGGGATGGATCATCTTGAGAACCAGGAATTACCATCCCAATCCCCTACAGAAAGAGTCACTGATCCATAAGACCACTCGCTTACTACGTGACTCGCTTCCCCATTTGTCCCTGATTTGGTCAATTTTACCTAAACAATTAATCTTATTGGTTGACCACAGTACTGTCCCGCCTCAAACCCATCTGCCTTCCGAGTTCCCAGTTTTCCCCATCATGGTTTTACTCTATAAAAGTCACTAGAAAAGACAGAGTTTTTGGCAACCCACTCGGGACCCCTTCTGTCTCTCTCTCAGACTTTCTTTCTCTCAATAAATATTTCTGTTCTTAACCTCCATTGTTCCTAAAATTCATTCTTCGAGAACACGAACTCGTACTGGACATATAGTAGGTCGGGAGTTTCATTCCCTTATATCATATTTACATATTACAGGGAAGAAATAATGCCCTAAATGGTCATTTTACAAATAGGATACTAGGTTAGGGTAGGGGACTTACCTAGAGCAGGAATGACTGTGGTCAACATCTCTCAGAATCCTCAGGGATTCCCAACCTAACTTTCCACAACTGTTTTCAGCACATTGATATCTGACAGTTTTGCACTTCAGGAAAAGAGAAAATACAGACTTCCAGCTTGCCCACATCTCAAAATCAATCCCACGTGTAGAAGATGCTTGGATTTCTCCCCGCCCCCTTCTTACCTGTTAATAACACTCCTGCTATGTTGTGGCAGGACAGGATGTCAGTTCCACCTGAGACTACAGATGTGAAAGACTATGCAACAGAAATTTGCCCATTTGGCTCACTTAGGGTACATTTGACTTCTGCCTTAGTATTAAAACATGAATATATGGAATTGAAAAGTGGGGTTCTCTAAAGAAAACAGTAGTTGAATGGCTTATTTGCCACACAAAGCACTAACTACTTTATGCACATACGATCTCATTGATCTTCACAACCACCTTGCAAGGAGAATACTGTGAATCACATATGAGGAAAAGTCCTCTGAGAGGTTAAGCGATTTACCTGGTACAAAAACTTACCACTGGCATGAATTTGAATTCAAGTCTGCATGATTTCAGGTCTGAATTGTTTACTTACTTTGTTATTATTCAAATATGGTGTCACAAAATAATGCCCATGTTTATTTTTATGTTAATTTTAGCAACAAAGACTTGTGTGTGAAAATTTAGCTATAAAATATCTTTTTTATGTATGTATTACTTGAAACATAGTGGCACTCAATATATATTTGTTAAAACAATAGTTATAAAAAGAACAAAGGATGTGAGGAGACAGTCAGTAGAAATGGAGTCTTCCTAGCTGGATATGGAGACCCTCTTCTGTAATCCTGGCACTTAAGAAGTTTAGGCAGGAGGACTGAGATTTCAAGGTCAGTCTGGGCTATATAGTGAGTTCAAGGCCAACCCTGGTTCAAACTACAAAGAAAAAAAGAGTCTTCCTTGGAAATACTGGATTGTTCATCTTCCATGCATCTGTGACTAGCTTAACTCGGAATGAATCAGTTCATGTCCCTGTTCAGTGGAACAATTACTTCGTTACTATATCATGGTTTGGAAAGATGAGCTAGGAATTCAGGATACCAAACTCCTTCCCGAGTTTGTAATGCCAGTTCTTTCACACTAATCTTCCCTGTTGTTTTGAAGGAATATTAAAACTATAAAGAAATTTAGAGACTGAAATCCTTTTGGATTGCAAAAGAGAGAAAGATGCAACCCAAAGAAACATTGACTTGTTCAAGCTAAATTCAACTCAGGTGTCCTGGTCATCAGTTCTCTTTTTGTATAGTAGTGCCTCCTTATCTGCAATGTTGCTTTACACAATTTGTCAACTATGGTCAACCTTGGTCTAAACATATTACTTGGAAATTTTCAGAAATAAACAACTCACAAGTTTTTAAATATGCGCCATTCTGAGCAGTGTGATGAAATCCTACACTATTCTTCTTTGCCCTTTCTGGAATGTGAATCATCACTGTATGCAGCTTATCCACAATGCATATAGTGCCTACCTATTAGTCATTTAGTTGCTGTCTGAATGATCAGATGGATTATCCTGGTATCACAGTGTTTGTGTTCAAGTAACCTGTATTTTACTTAACAATGGCGTCAAAGTACAAGAGTTGGTGATTTGGATATGCCAAAAAGAAGGTGTGAAATGTTTCCTTTGAGTGAAAAGGTAAAAGTTCTCCACTCAGTAAGAAAAAAACTGTATGATGAACTTGTTAAGACCTACAATAAGAATGAATCTTCTATCTGTAAAATTGTGAAAAAGAAAAAAATTTCAGTTTTGCTGTAGCAACTCAAACTGCAAAAGTTATGGCCACAGTGAATGATGAGTGCTTAGTTCAGAGAGAAAAGGCATGAAATGTGTGTGTGTGTGTGTGTTTGTGCACGTGTGTGTGAAAATGCAGTATATATTGGGTTTGGTAGGGTCTTGTATCCTGCATAGGAAAGCGGCTACTAGTGTGTTGTCAACTACATGACACTGCTGCCCAGCCAGGCTCTCCCAGGCTGTGTCAAAGGCAGGGAAAGTCCTGAAAAGTTTCCTACTTTGCCCAGTACGCTATAGCAAGTTTTGGGCTCTACTTGAGTCCATGACTTTTAACCACAGACTTTTCTTGGAACCTCAGGAAAAAAGACAATGGTCTGACTGCTTCATGATTTGACTTAAATAGTCAAATAGTGCCAAATTAATTTTCAGATGATAAGGTAAGTAGTAGCTTGAGACTGCAAGCCAATGAAACATTTCTCCAGTGATAGCTGATTAATGAAATCAAGGGAAGGTTTAAATCTGGAAACTTGAGAAATGATTTGTTAGTCTCGAACTTTTTCTTTAACTTGTCTTGGGCATCCTAGGTTATAAATAAAGTTTAATAATGTTTGTGTCTGCTTAAAGTTAGTGTACCCATGCTCAAGATATTTTTCTGAAAATGGATATACCTTGAATCTGTAGTCTTAAACGAACTAAATCGGACACACATGTGTAAATACTGTATTGTTTCTCTGGTGTGAGAAACCAAAAATGTAAATAAGGACCAAAATGTATAATACGTATCGTGAAATATGAAGCAAATGTTCAAACGGGGAGGGGAACAAATGAAAGGGGAGAGCTAAAGGAAAGAAGGGAAAGTAAAAACAAAAAAAAACAGAGGGAGAAAGAAAAGAAGGAAAACATGGAAACAAAGCTTTCGTAAATGGGGAAAGGAGGAGGGGTTAAAGGGAGGGTAGGGGAATGGGGACAAAACAAGTTACATCATGTACAGGCACAAATTCTCTATGATGAATGTGATCAATAAAATCTAATTGGAAGAAAAATAAATAAAGTTAGTCTATGCAAAAGTCTTTTTTGTACATCCACTGACATTTTATTTCTGTTTGTATGGATATATATATATATATATATGTACATATATATATATATTATATATATCTCCTATAGTTTCCCATTATTGTCTTAAGATTTGATGACGGCAATCATCTTTTGAATTGGTAGATCAACAATACTGCAAAGAGCCTTGTGTGTACAATTTGATTGGTCCTGATGATATTTCATGAAGGAAGGAAAGATCTGTGCCTGTCTGCCAAATGTGAGGAAAGCAAAGCAGGAAATATATTAGGCAGCAAGTCAAAGACCCAAGTTTAGAACCTGGAGTGTTTCTATCTCCTAACATAGTGTTTTTCTCAACTACTGGGTCAAGTCTCTTATCAAGTGACACATTAAGAGTAAGTGAAAATTATTGATAGATCAAGCTGAGGCTAGGTGTAGTGGGATATACCTCTAGTCCCAGCTACTCAGGAGACTGAGGTAGGAGAATTGTTTAATCCCAGGAGTTTGAGACCAACCTTGGCAACATAGCAAGACCTTGTCTCAAAAAAAATAAAATAAAATAAAATCCAAGAGAAAGAGAAAGAAATAAAATCATGCAAGGCTTGTGATTATCTTTCACAGTTCTGATTTTTTTTCTTTTTTAATTAATGAATTTTATTGGTACATTCATCATAGGGAGTTTGTACCTGTAACTAGGTTCCACCTCTAAATAGTTCCATGTTCTCCTACATTACCACACTGAGGACCAAGTCTCCAAGAAGTGAACCTCTGGGGGACAAACCACATCCTCAGTATAGTACAGGGAATATTCTCCTCTTAGTCCCTCACTCTATCCCTTAGACAAATATTAATGATGCTCTTTGGTTCTTCTTAAACTGGGAAGATCAGAATTTTTCCTTTGCTCTTAGAGATCACAGGATGAGCTGTGTGTAACACCCACTTTCTTCTTATTCTGGGAACCTCGATTCTGTTGCTGCTCAGATTGCGTGGGATTGATGTATTGCAAGTGTCTTTGAACAGTTCAGTGTGTGTATGACATGAAGACACCACCGCCAATATCAGCTGTGAAAGCTCCACTGGAATGATGGCTCTAGGAGTGGAGGGCCTGAACAACAGCAGTTGCCAGCCCTGCTATTTAAAACCTGAACCCTGGTGGGTTCTAAGTCTGATTAGCTTAACATCTCCTATACTCTTGGTATTCATTTCCTGACATAAGAAGTGATCTGATGAACCTCACAGCCAGAATGCTTAGCAAAATGAGCCAGACATAATGAAGTACATAATAAAGAACATGCTGAACAATTCCACTTACAAAGCATTCAAGAATAGGCAAGCAAAATGATGTTGAATAACAGGAAGGAGATCAAGAAATGGATGGGGGGAGTGAGGGAAGGGAAAGGAGATGAAAAAATGAATTAGGATGTTTTATGTATAGATACCAACTTCACACAAGGAATGTAAACATTATGAACTACACATGTACTAATATAAAAAGACCTTAAAAAAAGAATAGGCAACGCAAATTGGCACTGATAGAAATCAGAGCATTGGTTACCTCTGGAGGTATGACTAAACAGGAAGTGGACATGAAGGCCTGAGTGATTACAGAGGTATATATATACTTGTCAAACTCATGGAAATATGCACTTACAACTAATAATATGGCCAGGTGTGGTGGTACATGCTTGTAATACCAGCACTTGAGTGGCTGAGACAGGAGGATTGCCGCAAGTTTGAGGCTAGCCTGGGCTACATAGTGAACTCAAAATCAACCTGAACTACATAGTGAGACCCTGTCTCAAAAAACCAAAACACACACACACACACACACACACACACACGAAACCAGGTTCTAAATAATTAAAAAAAGCACTAACAATACGTTTTAGTGCATGTAATTTAACACTTCATAAAAAATTAAACTAAGCACAGTAGTTTGTGCCTAAAATCCCAACTACTCAGGAGGCTAGGGCAGGGGAATTGCTTGAGCATTGCAGTTTGGCTACAGCTTAGGCAACATAGTTAGATTCCATCGAAAGGGAAGGATAGGGAGGGAGAGAGAGAGAGAGAGAGAGACAGAGAGAAAGAGAGAGAGAGAGAGAGAGAGAGAGAGAGAGAGAGAGAGAGAGAGAATATGGATGAAAGAGGGACAGCGAGGGAAGGAGAGAGGGAGGAATTAAAAGCAATGATCTTTTCATTGACAGCCAGCTCATCTACGCAAAAGCTGCCGTCTGCACTTCCCTAGTGGTATGATCTGCTGAGAGGCAAGGGGCTAGCAGATCAGGGAGAGAATCCTATTTCTGGCACTCACAGGCAGTATGACTTGTGCTTCCACTTTCTCATCTGTAAAATGTGGATCATAACAACAGTAACTACCTCTCAGGGCTGTTTTATCATGAAGCTGAGATGAGATACTGTATGCTAAGTGTTTGACCACTTAATGGTGTTTGATTAACTTAAATTAGAGTTTCCTGCAGTAGTAACTAAAACTATACTAGTTTTCAAACTTGGTTTTAAGAAATTCTTATTTTTTGGGATTTGAATCTTAAATGTCCCCCAAAGGCCATGTGCTAAAGGTTTGGTTACCAACACTTGGTGCTGTTGGGAGCTGGTAGCCTTTGGCTTTTTATTTTTATTTGTTTGTTTGGTGTCGTGAACTTACTATGTAGCCCAGGCTGGCTCTGAATTCATGGTGGGCTTCCTGGCTCAGACTCCAGTGTGTTGATATTATGGGCATGTGTCACCACACTCTGCCTGAGCTGGTAGAATCTTTAGAAGGTGGGACTTAGTAGGAGATCCTTGGTCACTAGGGGGCATGCTCTGGAAGGGGATATTGGGATGCAGTCCTGCACCTCCTTGCCTGATACCATGAGAAGAGCAGTTTTCTTCTACCACATGGTCCCTACCATGATGTTCTGCCTCACCACAGGCCCAGAGTGATGCGGTCAAGAGACCACGGACAGAAACCTTAGAAACTGTGAGCCAAAATAACCCTCTGCTGCTTTTAAGTTGGTTTTCTCAGGTATTTTATGAGAGTTGAAAACCTGGCTAACACACCATCTTGCCCTGCTTCCACAGTTTCAAATTATATTGGTTTGTATCAGGAACCCTGCCTAGATCCCCAATCTCCCGAACAATTGTACGGCGAAGGTTTAAATAAATAAGACAAGAGATATGATTTTAGGGCTCCAGGAGGATCAAGGCCCCTGCAGAGTTCTTGACTCTGCGGCTATCATGAGGGCTAAGACAAAGACCTCTCTCTGTTGCCCATATTTATTCTCAAAGCAGACAAAGAGAGGCGATACTGAGGAAAGCACAGGAAATGAGCAGGACCTTGGGAGTCACTTCAAAGACTTCTCCAAGTAGTAAATTGTGCCAATTAAGGAGAACTGTCTTATCTCCATGATGACATTTATGGTTGGAACAGGACTGTAGCTGCAGTCTCTATCCATTTACTTGAGTCTGAGCCAGACGTCTTTGGCAGCGACCTTATCTTGCCCTTTGAGGTATCTCTGACATCACAGGTCACTACAGACCTCCATCAGGACCAGTGATTGATAGAGGTTCAGTTACTATGAATCAGCTCCCATTGCCCAGCAAGGGGCCTAGGCCTTGGACAGGCTCACAGATAAACAGAAAGCCAATTAGTTAATTTTAAATCCTGCTCAAAGCTGCTTTGTAGTGGTCTCCAACAGGTCTGAGGTGGGACCCAAGACTCAGTAGCTTTAAAAAGCTGCCCAGATGATTCATAAGCTCAGGCAGAGCTTATGACTACCAAGTTAGGTTTATATCCCCACTCAAATGCTACTTATTCCTCTATACAGATGTTCCTGTTAATTCCAGCTCTTAATGTTTCCTCTTCTCTGTACTCTTTAAAATTGGAGTATAACTGTGATACAGTGCAGTGTTTAAGCCTAAAGTGCACAGCTTTCTGAATGTTTCCTTATGTATATACCCATATAACACCACCCAGGTCCAGACATGGAGCACTGCCATCACCTCAGGAGACTCCTTCTCCCTTCCTGCCAGTATCTCCCTAGGGTGCTGGTCATGCTGAACTTTCTCCCCACAGTTGATTTTCCTTTGAGTTGAACTACTCCTGAATTCTTGCTCCTTTTGCCCATGTAGCTCAGGGGTACAAACAAGATTCACTCTTATCTGTTTGGCTTTCTTTCTTTCTTTCTTTCTTTCTTTCTTTCTTTCTTTCTTTTTTTTTTTGTACCAGGAATTGAACTCACAAGCTCATACTTATCAGGGAGGCACTGTACCACTGAGCCATATCCCTGGCCCTTGGCTTTCATTTATACCTTCCTCACATATGGGTATTGAATCTTTCTTTTTTTCTTCTTTTTGAGTCTTTTCTCTGGGGTAAATTTAAACCCCTTCAAGGCAGGGATTGCACACAGGTTTAGCACATGTTTATGCACATAATAGAGGCTGGGGAATGGAATAATTCCATTGTTGAAGGAATGGGAGGGAAGATACAGTAAGCAGACAATTAGATCAACACAAAGGCTTCCCTCTCTTCACTGTCTTCCATATACTTGCAGATTATTTTCACCAATAACACTTCATATAATATGGGGTTTGCTCATTTTTTTTGCCTGTGGGAGATAATGCATACATTTGACTTTCAGGTTACATTGTGGACAGAAGGGCAGGAATGTTGGAAGAGAAAAGGTTAGATTCCAAATCAAAGAGAGGTTGCTTTGGCTCATACTTTTGAAAGAACACTGGACTGGGAGTTAGAACTCTAAATTCTAATTCCCACTCTGCCACTAACTTGTGTGGTTTTAGGCAGGTCACTTCACTTTTCAGAACCTCAGATTGCTTGAGGTACAACAGAGGCAATTATTTTCTGATATTTCACACTCAACAGGCCATCAGTTGGGCTCATAACTAGGATGGCACTTTGTTTAAAAGAATTAGGGATTCTTTCTACAAGCAGAGAGGTGGCTTGTATTACCAAGTCAGGTAGATGGGGCTGTTTTAAGATTTAGACAAGATTGGGATGAAAATGCAGGGAGGATGAGTTCATATAACCACAGAAAATCAGAGCCAACAGGTATTTTAGAGAACATTTCTAGTCCAACTCCCTCATTTTGATATAGGGGAATGAAACTCCCAACCTACTTACTATATGTCCAGTATGAGTTCATGTTCTCTAAAATTGAAGAATGAATTTTAGGAACAACGGAGGTTAGGAGCAGAAATATTTATTGAGAGAAATCAAGCTTCTGTCTGAGAGACAGAGGGGTCCCGAGTGGATTACCAAATACTCTGTCTTTGCTAGTGACTTTTATAGAGTAAAACCCTGATAGGTGGAAACTGGGAACTCACAAGGCAGATGAACATGAAGTGGAACAGAACTGTGGTCAACCAATAAGATTAATTGTTCAGGTAGAACTGACCAAATCAGGGACAAATGGGGAAGCGAGTCATGTAGCAAGTGAACATTCTTGAGCATTCTTATAGATCAGTGACTCTTTCTGTAGGTGGTTGGGATGGTAATTCCTGGCTTCTCAAGGTGATCCATACTGAATTCCTAATGTTTATACTTAGGGTGTGGTTGCATTTGTTTTGCCTTCTGTCTTCAGATCTGGCCCACAGCAAGAGATATGTATCTTCTCCAAGGTCACAAGACATCTGGTCTTCTGTGCTGGCTCCTTTGAGGGCCTAGCCCTGTCTGACTGCCTATAATATTTCTAACTAACTCAGCTGCCTATAACAATTTTGCTTGTGAAATTATCCCCAAGGTCTCACTAAACTGATTCTGGATTCGAGTCTCTTTTTTCTTCTTCCTTTATTTTTTGTTTTGTAGTACTGGAGATTGAACCCAGGGTCTTGTACTTAGCCACATTCCTAGACCTTTTTGAATGTTTTTATTTTGAGGTAGGGTCTTGCTAAATTGCTAATGGTAAATTCAAACTCAAGATCCCCCTGCTTCAGCGTCCCAGATTTCTGTGATTAGAGGCATGTACTTTTGTGCTTGGCATCTGGGTTCCCCTTTTACCCTGTACAGCATGGTTCTCCTTAAAAGCAGTTTATTTGCTCTTGTTAATATTTGGAGATAAGAAAGCTCTGGCCTGTGTCCTACCAAAGACATGATTTGGATATTTGTCTGGAGTGTTTTTTTTTTTCTATCTAAAATTAGACACGCCATTTCAGTTAAATTCTTGCCTTTTACCTATGTGGACAAAGACCTCTTAGCGTTTATTTAGCGCTACTATGTGTTTGCCATTCCAGTAGGTGCTATGGATGCCAAGATTAAGACCCTTCCCCTGCTCTGGAAGAGCTGGGTGTGGGAGGCAGGACTCATAAGGAGAGAACAATGGAAGGCAGTATGTGATTCAGAATAAAATGAGTAGTGCAGGAAATAAATGCGGCAGAAGCTCAGAGGAGGGAGAGAGCTGTAGGAGCTGAGCGGAGTGAGGCTGGGGATAATTTGATTTCCTGTGGGCTCTGAAGGATGGGTCGAGTTGTTTATGAAGATGTGGGGGAGTACATTGAATTCCTTGGGAAACACATGCAAATGAACATATGGGTTACAACAGGTACCAGTGTGGTACTTTCTACTAGTTACTGCATAACATTTTAAGAAATTCAAGTCATTTAAATGTATATAACCCTAGGAATTAGAAGATAGTATCTTTCGATTAATTAATACACAGGAAATTGAGGACAAGAGAGGTTAAGTAAATTGCCCAAGGTGACATATCAAGTAACTGGCACTATTGGGATTAGAATCAGATCCTAAAACCATTTTGGTATTTTATCTAGAAAATGAGGAATTTGTGACTCAGGTGAGAAAATTGGCCTGGTTAGTTATTGAAGACAGTCATTTTGCACACAGGAGCAGCTAGGCCAAATTCTCAACTGAAGTTTGGTGTGAAAATTGGAGGGATTAATAAAGCCATTTACCAAGCACTGTACCCTTGTTCTTATTTCTTTGAAGACAGGAACTTGAATTCTCTCGATGTTGAGTGACCTTGTCAGGAGCTTCCTCCCTTTGCCCTAAATGTTCCTTGATTATGTTGCTTAGGATTTAACAAACCACCTATGGAGAATGAGATGAGTCAATGATTTTTGTTTTATTATTACTAATTACCACTTGAAAAGCATCACGCCTATGGTCTACGCAGCACAAATCTTAGATGAGGCAGACTATCTGGCTATATCAGACAATTGTATTATCAGTAGCTTAATAATGCAATAGATTGCATTTTATGTTTTGAGTCTGGCTTGCAGCCAACACGCTAAAGTCTTTCCTAGGCAAGGTGTCTGTTTTTTTGGACATTCTTCTAACTCACTATGAGTCTTTGATAAATACTAAATCAGCATGAGGGAGATTCTGAAGAGATTCTTTTCCTATTCTCTGGTCCTCGGAAAAGTGCATATAGGCAATGGGTAGAAAGCAGTAGTGCAGAGCAGACTCTGCCCTTTCATACTCAGGGTGTCCGGGCGGGCCTTCCTTCCTAGCCAGTAGGTTTAAGAAGCTCCTGCTTTTTTGCAGGGAGGGAGGAGGGAAAGAGGTCAGGGGAAGCTTTTCCTCCTGCTGGTCTCCCGGGATGGCAGTCTGAGGAGTGCGCAGAGGGAGTGTGTGTGGGGGGTGGTCTGAGGTAGAATGAAAAACACTACAGGGGAGCCAGAGAGAGAGGTGCTGGGATGGGAAGTCTCAGTCCTGGGCATAGAAGTGGGGGATGGGGTTGTGGCTTGAAAGGTGGGAGATGTTGCAGGAATCTATGTTTCACAGCAGAAAGGAGGTAAGGGGAAGAGAAGGCCCCATACTCAGCACACCCTTAAAGCCAAGCTGGCCCAGCTGCTCATCCCTAGACATT
>RJWM01019496.1:0-38932 GCA_004363535.1 Dasyprocta punctata | reverse complement strand
CTTCTCTCATTTAAATGGGAAACTTTATACCCTGGATATTAAAAGTATGGATTTTGGCATCTGACAAATATGAGATCAAATTCTTACTTATTGAAGTAAATAACCTACCTACTATTTCTGGATGTTGGTTTCTCTATTTAAATATCTAGGGCACAGGGCAAACATAACAGATAAAGAGAATGGGAAATAACTAAATGGTGTCTTCTAGGTCTAACATTCTATGGAGAATAAGGGTGATCAAGGAAGTAAGTCAAAATACTTAATTGGCATTAGAAATAACAAAATGCTCTTTTGGAGGCAGACAACTCAGGACAGATGAATGGGAAATGATGCTACAAAACAGGGTAATCTAGATTTCATCTTCTGAGAGTTTTATAGTACCATTATTTTCTTTCCCATTCTCCTAGCCAAGACAAATGAATAGGGAAATCAACTCTAATCTCTAGTCTGTCTACTATGGGATCAAAGAAAGTAATTATTCTTTAAAATTTATCTTGGCCTAAGGATCAAGGACAGGGTTGAAACAACTATAACTCTCACGGCTTTTGAATAGGAAAAGGAGACTTTCACTCCCCAAACTGCTAGAAAACTAGTGTCCTTGTGTCAGATACAGCAATTTCATATTTATGTATTAAAAATTGATTTTTTAAAAAAACTCCTTAATCATAAATATGGATATATCAACCATTAACATATATTCACTAAACCAAGGCACTTTTTAAGGCACTATATCCTCATTAACTTACACAATAATCTCATGATGTAGATTGTAGTATGGGCCTCATTTCACAAATGTTGAACTGAGCCAAAAAGAGATTTGGCTCAAGTTCACATAAAAACATGTAGAAGTTGGAGCTGGATTTGAGTTTAGACAATCTGCTCCACAGTCCTCTTCATGCTGTGCTTTCTGAACACAGCAGCAACCAGCATGAAGACCCCGCCTTGCACTCATGGGAAAAGGCCTCACAGTAATCCCCTCTAGCCTGCTGACTGCGCGTCCCTAGTCCTATTAACTGAGGAACCTGAACTTTCCCTCCAGCTGTTTCTCTGTGTCCATTCTGATCAACCCTTAATCAACCCATTTAGGTTCCGGCATCTAATACAAAGAAGAAGAAGAGAACATTTTGCCCAATAAAACCCAAGATCCTTAAAAAATGCCTTTTTGAAAGGCTAAATTTACCAATTTACAAATTAGTAATTCTGAATAAAAGACCTCCTTAAGTGAAAGGCACAATTCTATGAGCTCTTAAACATCAACTCATTGCAGTTATTTTTTACGATTTTCCACAACTAATTTAACTATTCAAGAAACATTGACAGTAGACTATGTTCCTGAGGCTATACTAGCAATCTCAAAAGTTTAGTTAACAATTAACCAAGGGTACTCATTAAAAATTCATATTTCCATGTCCCATGCTTACATTTGAATCAATAAGTGCAAAATGAAGATTATCACTCTGATTTTTAACTGGCATGCTGAGGTAACAGTGAATCAAGTGGCCACACTTACAATAGTGAATCAAATGGTCCTTCAGCCCACACTTCAAGAAGCCTCAGTGTGGATACAAAGTAAAACAGGATCATATACCTTTTACCATGAATAATCAACATCCATTTGTTAGAACAAAAACATCACTGTCTAAAATCTTACTGAGTCATATTTTAGTCACTACTGGCTACATAATAAGACCACTCCATCATTTTTCTATTCAACATAACTAAAATGAAGAAGAAAGATAACCATATACCATATCATCTCATTGTGCCACAATTCTATCACTGACCTCAACCTCAATATGTCACAACTCACCTCTTTGCATTCTACTCAAATGTTCAATGAAGAATATCTTACTCTAGAGGTGAAAATAATCTAATTGAACATTTTAATATAGAAAATTCAGTTCTGGGATTCTTATCCCCTACTCTTTTTTCTTTCTTTTTTTCTGAGTGTGAAAACAAAAAGTTGAGTTTTCTTTTCAGTTTTTCCTTGTTAGACAAAAGATAGATCTTTCCTTTCATTGTCCCTGAGAGTTGAATGCACTGGGGAAAAATTGGGCATAGCCCATTACTTTTACAAACCCCAGTGAGTGAGCCTCAGTGCACACGAAGATGGTGTTTCTGAACATCTGCAGGCAGATTAGATCAAAGACCAAGAAATTAACCACAAATAATTTTATAAGCAACACACAAATATATCACTTGGAAAAGAGAAAAATTGGGCAATAACTGCCTGCATTGCATAAAAAAATCTAGTGATTAAGTAGATGGTTGCACAACATTTTATATTTTATAAAGCTATGACATTCCTAGTATCATGTTTGACCTGCATATCAGCTTTATGATATGTTGACATTAGCCCATTTTACAGGTTATTGAAAACAAAATGATTTAGTAAGGAAATGAGTTCCTTTTTTCCCTAGCTGCTAAAACAATGACTTGACTACATCAAAAGCCATATTCAACTTTGCTGGTTCTTTGGGAATCACTTATTTATTTACACATGTTTATTAAATGTCTATTTTCTTTACTTGAGCATTATTATTGGCTCTGAGTATAACAAACAAGCTTCCTGCTGTCGTTGAGCTATGCACTAGTAGAAAAGGGATAAAACATAAGTGAATAAGACCTCATCAATAGTGATAAATGCTTACCTCAGCTGATCCTGAAATAATGGGAAGGAGAGACTAAAAAATAACTAGATGAGTGAGATGTTCTGTTTAAAAAAAAAAACAACTCTGGTCTAAGGGAGAAACCCTCACCCTGAGACCTGCCGTGTCTATGTTTGAAGAAGAACCCTACTAGATAATAAGCAGAAATGCATGCAGTGGACCTTCTGCAAGAATGACCTCAGAGGGTATTGAGAAGGAAAGCAAGTTGGGCATGAAATACACATGCAGAAAACTAGAATTCAGTAAAATTAGAAAATGGGTAAAGGTCGGATACATAATGTTCAAAGGCTGAAGTAAGAAATTTAGATTTTATTCTAAACAAGTAAAGATCCTAATGCAATGGACAATACAAAGCAGGGGCTTGATTTGATCTGATTTGCAGTTTACTAGATTGACCTTTATTGGTCCTTGAATTTAGTAATGCTTTTGTTTGAAAATAAATCATTTTTCTGGCACCACTACAAGCTCTGAGAGCTTCATCAGTTCAAAGTCTCATTGACTACTGCTTACTATGAATTGGATAGATGCGAAAAGATAGCCAGGCCTATTCTTTGCAATTAAAAGGCTGTGCAACCTTGGAGAAATTCTTTGCCCTACTCAGTCCTTTGTGACTTTATTCAGTGTTCATATGAGAATTAATATCTTAAAAGTAATTGTAGAGCATTTTGTATAGATGTCGAAATATTAAAACATATTCCCTCTGAATGTGAGTGAGTTCAAATATAGAAGCAAGTTCCTCCTCTTTAGAGAATTCAAAATGATTTGATTGTTGAATTGCATGCCAAGTGAACAAGAACTACTATTTTGTAACTAGGGCATTCTTAACTCAGAATACACTGGATGTGAACAGATGTAGAGAACAGACACAAAGGACAAAGATGGAGTTATGGCAGTTGGAAAGCACTCCCAATAAAACAAAGAATGTGAATCTGCATAAAACTCCAAAGACTTTTAAAAAATAACTCAAACTGGGCTGTGAATGTGGCTCTGCAGTAGAGCATGTGCTTATCATGCATGAAGCCCTGGGTTCATTTCCCAGCACAGAGGAAAAAGAACATTCAAGTAAATGACAATCAGTAGTTGTCTATTTGTATTTGAAGACCTTGATGGGACTCTGGAATCCTTTAATTTGCTGAGTTAAAAAATATGTATTGAGACAGTCACATTCCTAGGTGCTAGCAATACAGCAAGGAGAAAACAACCTAAGTCCTTACTCTTAGAAGGCTACTTTCTGGTTCCACCAAATATTAAGGGACCAGCTGCCAATGTCATATAATAGGACAGCCCCCTTCTCAATTGCTAGTTTTAATACATGATACAGAGCTTGTCTGTTATGGATTAGATCTAGAATGCCCCCCAAAACCCTCATGCAATCAGACGCAGGGCTTTTGGAATACAAATAGTTCACAGGGGCATGGTACTCATCGGTGGATTCATCCACTAATGAGTTTAGTAGCTGCATGTGCTGTTAGGAAGAGAGGCCTGGTTAGAGGTGGATACTGGGGAAGTGACCTGAAAAGGTATATCTCCTTCCTTGGCACCTCACTTTGCTCTCTACTTCCTGGATGCCATGATTTAAGGAGTTTTCCTCCCTACCAGGGCCTTCCACCATGCCGCTTCTGCATTTGAGTCTGCCAACCATGCACTGAAACCTCAATAAAACATGAGCCAACATAAAACTCTTCTCCTTTTAATTGTGGGCATCTATGAGCCACTAATAGCCATGGTTGGTGGGGAGAAATAGGAAACAAATTCACCCTTCCCATGATCCAGTGGTAACCGTGGGCCAGGAGGAGAAACAAGAAGTGCTCTTCCTGTAAGCCAGAAGTAGCTAGGGACTGGGAGGAGAAACAGGAAGCCAATTCATCCTACCCATGAGCCAGCAGCAGCCATGGGCCAGGAGGAGAAACAGGAAGCCAATTTGCCCTTCCCATGAACCAAAGCAACCAGATGATTTGGAGGAACACAGACTAAGCTGATAGCAACTGAGGTACAAAAACAATTTAATGCTTGTATTGTTTGATTGACTTTGCAGGCCTGACGTCGGTAGTCTGAGCATCTATTTAGAGGATAACAGTATGCAATATAGCAATTATGGGGGACTTCCTTCTCTCTTGTTTTTGAAATTCAATATTGTTCTCACTGTTTCATTTTGCTCCATTTTAATGTTTTTTTTATTCAATGTTCTATTTTGTTTGGTTGTATTCTGTTCTGTTTTATTTGATTTTGTTATATCTGATGGTATAGGCAGCAATTTAGAAGATAACAAGAGGCATTACAGTAGCAATGGTTGATTTACTACTATCCTGTTTTGAAGTCCTGTATCACTTCCACTGTTTTGTTTTGATTGTTTTTATTCTGTTTTATCTTGTTTGGTTTTATTCTCTTTAAAATATAAAAATTTAGAAGTTAAAAAAAATAAATTATGGGTATCAATATTATGTCCCAGCAGAAAAGTGCATTGAATGAATTTTCTTAGAGGAGAGAATCAAGAAAGAGCTAAGACTCCTTAAAGGAATATTTTAAAGGGTTAGAGAAATCTCAACTACAGATGAAAGCACAGAACTTTCTCATGAAGAGTTATTACTACAACAACAAAAATAATTATAACTACCAGTTTTTCCCTACCTGAAACTCACTATGCTTAGCGGCTTATATATTGTAAGAGTTTATGTTTACAAAATGCCTCCGAGTTAAGTGATAGATTTCTCACATAGATTGGGGACTGGGGCTAGGGAGTTAAAATGATTTTTCTAAAGTGGAATATACAGATAGAACTAGGATTCCAGTAAGTCTCATTCTAAAGATATGCTCTTAGCTACCTAGTAGTACTCTTTGGCCAAGTTTTTATTTTGGTAGGGGTAAGGGAGAAAATGGAGGGGTGGTCCTTCAATTGATTGGAAAGACCTCTGTGTTGCAGCTGTGGAAATTGACTTAGAGAGTAAGGAGAGACCACTACTAAGCATACAACGGCCAGAGATCACTCATGTCATTCAGGACAAGCACTTGCCACCAAAGTTCTCACGAGTCTGGAGGTTTCCTTAAACAGAAGTGACTATTTCACAAGTGAAAAAGAATTTTCCTCCAACTGATACCATAGAGAACTTTCTATATCTGTACAATGGAATACATTCCATGGCTCTCTATTATTAATGGTAAAAACCAATAATCAATAAAACCAATCATGTTCAGGTCCTAGATTTCCTAATACCATTCCTGCCTATGAGTTATTAAAATCATTTCAATTCTTAGATATTAAATGTCACACAGAAAATAACCTCCTGCAAAATTTTGAGTTCATCATATTTTAAGAATTAATACTTTAGGTCATTTTAATCAGTTTCTGATATATGCAGTTTTCAGAAAGCACTGCAGGGAAGAACATTGTGGTGATGACTAATAATGACAAGAATATGAACTATATTCTTCATATATATATTGGAATCAGAGCATTACTGAACTACTTTTCCATCTTAAGTATTTAGGAAGGTTTAAATAAAAAATAAATTTGCCAATTCATTGAAATTGAGCATATTTTTCCAGGCATGAAACTTCAAACTTATTAATTTCATAGCTATATTTTAAAATGAGAGGCAGTACCAGTTAGATGACTACATGATGAGTGTCTTAAAATTTCAAGAAAAGGCACTAAATTTTTCACAGTATTTGTGTTTCATTCTCAGTGTAATAAAAATATGCCACTCTTTTAATAATGAATAATAGATTCTCAGTTTGATTTACATGCATGGATTAAATGTCATGTTTGAAAAGTTGCTGTTTTATTCATATTGGATTTCCCTCCAGTGAAACAAAAATGGCGTCCATCTTCTACCGTAATAATGGTACCCTGTCACATTGATATATAAATATTAACTGGTTAATATAATTTTTAAAATTCTAAACATACATGAAATAGTCTGAGAGAAAAGTGAGTTTAAGTGGGGTTATTTCTGGAGCATCTGAGGTGCCTATGTGTATCCTACAATTGCCCCAAACCTCTTACATATAATATGACTATTTCAATGGGATAGGAAGGACCAGATCTCACAAATTAAGGTTAAGTGATACCAGAGGCTGAGGGCACATTATTGAAATGGTTCTAACAGAGAAGTGATGAAGTGATGTCTACCTCATTTTACTTAACAATGACCCTAGAGTATTGCTGATGTTACTGGGTTAATAGAGTACCTTTTTTAGAGTTAGAAGAGATGAGTGCTAAAAATTATAAGGAAAGTATTTTTTTCCAATCATCCTAATAAGCTATATCATCTTGAGTAACTTGTACTATTCCTACAAAGTGCAGCTTCTTGTATGTAAAACAAATATTAATGTCCATCCCACCGTATTTCTTTTGAAATTAAATGTCATAATATCAGTGAAATCAGCAAACTCTACCTCTTTGATGTAGCTTAAAAATACTTTATTAGTTTTAGAAAGGAAGGAGTTAAGATGCCAAAAGATAGTGTTCCCAATTTCTCATTTATTTTTTCAAGCACTATAATAATAACGTTATAAAAGGAAGTAACAAAATACTTCAATTAACTAAAATGTCATGTAAGCTATACATTTTTGGGTGATTTTTAGAGGTGGCTTGTTTTTGTTAAAAATTATTTTAATCCTTCAATATGTCTGGCTCTGAGCTGTACTGTTTCAGTTACTCTGAGCACTACCCTATTGGTGGTAATAGTAAGATCAATGAGACAGGGTTCTTGTAGCCAAGATGTCAAAGGCACAGGAACACTGTGAAGTTACTCCAGGTTCCATCGCCAGGTAAGTTTTGGAACCAGAATTCAAATCAGGTTGTAGGCCAGATGTATTACTCCTTCCTACTATGTCTTGGTCTGCAGGATTTATTCTTTATATTTTAATATAGATGAACAAATATTTTACAACAGCATTTCCAAGACATATTTTTAGCAACTGAAACATATTTTATCCTGATTGACGGAAGAAAAAGTCTCATCTATTCAGAGATAAGATCTTTTTGAAGGTAGGAGACTAACAAATGCCTGCTTGCTGTGATTCTGTAACCTGGAAGCCTGTGTCTTCTCACTGTGTTCTGGCAGAGAGATCCCTCTTCTTGCCACTGCTGTGGAGTTTGCTTTAAAATATGTACCACCCATATGGGGGTATCTGCTTATTTCTTCCTTAAAGAATCTTTAAAATTACCACAATTTAGTGTGAGTGAAATCATAGTTGGCCTCTAAACTAGTTCACACGCTGACATGTGATCCAAAAAACAGATGTGCTCATCAAGTAAAATAGGGTGAAGTACCATCGAAATCAAGTGATCCCTCCCTCCACGACACACGTACTTGGGCTGACAGAGACTCTCAGTCCCAGACACAGTTTCATTTCTCTTTGTGGTATGGGGTAATGTGAAAAATGAAATATGTAACCCTAAATTGAAGGAAACCATGGTCTTAATAGAATCATTAGAGAAATGGTTCCAGAATGCTACATCCTTCCAGAAATAATAACCCTGTAATGTCAGCAAATTCGGAGTCAGCATGGGTTACCTGCTCTCTACAGAGGGGCTTGTTCATGTTCATTAGATCTGCCTGAGGCTTAGCCAAACTTGAGTACATGACCTTTAAGAAATTTTTTAAATTAATTAATCAATGTTCTTTGCCTGAATTTTGCTGGTTTTGCTTCTTTAACCTATTATTTGCATTTTTTTAAAGTTGGCCAATTCCTGCACCGAATGAATAAGAGAATAGCCAGCATAATGGTTCTAGCCAGTAAATAGTAGATACTTTTCATCCCAGATACCTTTGTCAAAGTTCAACAAAAATATTTTAAAACGTCACCCCAAAACAATGTAAATACAAGTTAATCACTGGCAAGATAATAATGACCACAATTCCCAACCTTATTTTATGAAAAAAATCCAAATTTTGTAACAAAATAGAGAATAACAATAGTTAGTACACTGTGTATTCATAGTACTTATAGTTCTTAATTCACATGCACCTTTACAGTTTTCATAATGAACACATTTTTCTCTCAGTGTTTGATAAGGCACTAAAATACATATTTATTTATTTATATTAAACTTTTAGAAATCAAGCACAATTGGAGAATGAGTAAAGATTTTCACCAAATTTCCAAAGGATCTATGCAATTTTTCAAATTTAATGTTTTCCATTAGTACTGTCTTTCATAACTTTTTATCTTACTAATTATAACAAATGGATGCTCACACATATTTGAGTAGTTTAAAGCACAAGTTTTCCAAACACAGGTGTGTGTGTCTTGTGACATACCATAATCCCAACAATTGACTTTAACTTTGAGTTTCTATTGAATTAATTGAAGAAATAATAATTTAATTATGCAAATTATATGATCATGTATTTTTTTCTATTTTAGTGGTCTAAATTGCCTAATATTTTATTAAAATTGGATAGAAAAAGCCATATTAGTCAATATTCCTTTGTAAATTTATACATCTCAAACATAGACATTTTTAAGAAAAGATTACAAAGATACCATTAGTGCTTACATTTCCCTTGTTCTTGAAAGATATTGTTTGTTAGTTTTTTAGAAAGGTTCTGCTAAAATCGTATTTGTTAAGAGTTGAATTGCTTACCCCAAAAGAAGAAATGTTGAAGATATGTCTAGTACCTTAGAATGTGATCTTACTTAGAAATAAGATCTTTTTAGACTCAACCAAATTAAGAACTTATTAGAAGTGACTCCTAGTCTAATGTGACAAGTGTTCTCATTAAAGAAGGAAATTTGGACATAGAGAAATACAGATAAGAAAGGTGGTAAGAAGGCAGGAGGTGAATGCCAAATAGAGATGAGGATAGCAGTGGTGCACGTACAAATCAAGAGACCCTGAGGCTACCAGAACCTACAAGAAACAAAGCCCTAGAACACTTTCAGTGGACATGGTGCTGCATACACCTTGATTTCTGACGTCTGACCTCTACAACTGTGAGACAATGAAGTTGTTATTGTAAGCCACCAAGTTTATAATACTTTCTCATGGCAGTACTAGGAAACTAATATAATATTCTTTGTAAAAAAATATTTTCTTTTCATTTGCAATACCTCTTCCCCAATATATGAATGATAGGTTAGTAGAATTTTTTAAAATTTTTTCTTAAGCTTCTAAATACATCATTTAAAGGTTCTGAGTTCTTTACTGCTAGTCTATAATTTCGCTATGATGGGTCCATGTGAATTTTTACTTCGTTCTATTCAGTCAGAGTTTCTGTTCCTTGAATCTGAATGTTCATGTCTTCCATGGAAAACCTTCTAGAAATTTCATCTGATATTAGACCTTCTCTTCCATGTCTTCTCAAATCCTCCATCTCTATCTTTCGGTGCTGCTGTTTAGGAAATTGCCTCTGGTCTGGCTTTCGGATCATCAGTTCTTTGTTCAAAATGTCTAATCTTCACTATAATACAGCTTTTAAATTTTTCAACTATTGCATTATTTCCATATAGGAACTCTACTACAGATACTCAGGGGAAATACAGTTTTAAAAGACCTTAGAGAAAGACATACTTCCTGTTATTTATTTAAGGGAGATTTTTATCTCCAATAGGCAGTTTGTTTGTTTAGTATATCCCTTTTGGATACACTTTGAGTACTCTAAATTTATGCGCAAGATTCTTTTTAAGCACTCCAAATCTAATGAGCTCAATGGCTCATCTCCTGAATGGATGTTAAAATTCAAATCTTTAGATCAACAAAATTGATAATGTTGGTCCTCTCCCAGGCAGCCAAAGCCACAGTTCATGCTTTTCTCTCTTGTTTTCAGTTTGCTCCTCATTTCCAGTACCCATAGAGATCCCGTCATTCTTGAGTGTTTATGCATATAAAATCTTTTATGTTCAAGGTTCACCTGGAATTCCCAGGTATTTATTCAATAAAATATGAAAATAAAATAATGTCTTTCAACCCCTGATTCAGGCAGAAAGGTGGACTTATGTTCACTTGAAAATTTAACTTAGGTTACCATGCTGCTGGAACCCAAATTCAAAGGGCATGGTTTGGTTTGCATGTTCTTTCATATTCCTATCAGAATGAGGATTGTGAATGAGTATTGTTAACAAAAAAAAGCAACATTTTCCACTGGACACGTTTGCTGGATAAATGCAAAAATACAAGTGTGTTTCAAATGTCCATACCAAGTAATTATTCAAAAACTTCTAAGCAAGGCTGGGCCTGAGTGGCTCCAACCAGAAGACAACTAGTCTGCCTTCCAGGGGCCTGCGCGGCTGATGTGGACTCCAGGAAGAGAAACATGCATCCCCCCCTCCGTATGATTACTGGCACATAGGCTAAGAATCAAGGACAACCCCACCCACCCACACCCACCCCACCCCTGTAAAGCAACCTGCTGGTTCGGAGGTCTGGCTAAATTGATAGCAACTAAGGTACATAAAAAAACTAAATAGCTTGTATTGTTTTCTTCATTTTTCAGGCCTGGGGCTGGCAGTCTGAGCATCTCTCTGGAAGATGACAGTAGGCAGTGTAACAAAACTGGGGGATTCTCTTCTGTCTTGTCTTTGAGGCCCAATATTGTTCTCATTGTTTTGCTGTATTCTGATTAATTTTTTGGCCTTATTTTATACTCTGTTTTTATTGATTTTATTGTTTTGTTTTGGTTTGGTTTTTTTTTGGTTTGATTTTACTATACCTGTTGGAATGGTCAACTATTCTGAAAATAACAAGATACACTATAGTAGCTATTGTTTTCATAGTATCTTTCTTTGAAGTTCTGTACCAGTTCTACTGCTTTGTTTTGATTGACTTTGTTCTGTTATGTTTTGTTGGATTTTACTATCTTTAAAATTATATATATATATATATATATATATATATATATATATAAAACTTCTAAGCAAAATACTCAAAATTAATTAGCCTGAGCTGTCTATAAATAAATCTGATTTACTATGATTCTCACAGGGACTGAAATAAGAGCCAGTTGGTAGGATCCCATGCTGAATGAGGGGAGTGAGACTTGAGCACGTTGGTTAACTCACCATAGTTGACCACCTCCATTGCATAATACAGAAAGATCCATAGTGAGTGGAATTGTGTGAGACAAGAAGCAATGGAAGTAGTATCTGGAAGTAGTACTGTGTATGCCTGTAGTGACACATCTTTGGCTTCACCCACATACCTGCTGTGTCCCTCAGGAAGTTTCTCGAACACGTCTAGGCAGACTAAATCAAGCTTTAAAGTGTTTGCCTTCTGGTCCACCCTGACGTCATAGGAGAGTCACCCTTGAAGCTGTTACCCTTATCCCCGGGTCCACTAGTGATGGAAAGCTAGAGGTATAAAGTAGACATTTGCTCCTCAGCCTCGATGCTCCCCTCTGATTAAGACTTGTTTCTTCATTTTGGTACTGCCTTCTTGATTCTTTGATTTGGTACGGAAACATGACTATCTCCCTCTGGCTGCATTTGTATGATGCTTTCACGGTCCAGCAACCTCACAGAGGACGATTTCCCCCACTGGTGGAGTCAGAACAGAGATGGATCTGTTTTTGACTTGTATTTTAAATTCAATGAAATGGCTATCTTAAATGTTCCTGTACTAACTATATACGCGATTCACGCTTTTATGTTTTTGTGAGTGTACTTTTATGATTATGAAATTACACTGCTTGAAAACTGGCTGTTTTAACTGTCAGTCTCCCACAAAGTGCCAGCAGAGTGACTGGCAGGCAGAATTGTGTGGTTAGTGGAAAAACTTGATGTGATCAGGGAGAGCCCAACAGAACGAACAAGACTGAGCAACAACATTTTTATTCTGAAAGCAAAAAGCCTCCCATGACTTCTCTTTGCTGTCAAATTCTGGATGTTTTGTTGCTTTTCTTGTTTTTATTTTTGTCCTGAATTTTGTGCTTTTCTTACATGTGCTGAATGTGAAATAGCCTTGTATACTTCTTTGGGGATCTCAGACTTTTGCTAGGTGATACCAAGGGATGGATGTAATTCAGTGACATTTTGTCACACTGTTAAAGAGTAACCTTTCCTTGACTGTGGCAGGAGGCAATTATTTTTTGTTTGTTTTTTGTTATTGTTGTTCCTGACACATGTGAAGAAAATTTGGGATTGCTATTTTAACTATTTCAAGACACTTTTCATTCTGTTTGGCAAGAAGAGAACATGCATTTCTTGTTGGAGGGGATGCCAGATTTCCTTGTCCCTACAGATGATGCAGATTCTAACACCATGAATGTTTCTTGCAACCCCCTAGCTGTTCCACCCCTGCTGTCTGAAAACATCCTTCATCCTCTTATCCCTCCTGACATTTTACCTATAGCATATCCCATTTAATACTGAGCCTCCCATCACTGTAATTAATGCATAAAGAGGAAAGGATTTTTGGGTTCATTGTTTTAGAGGTTTACCTAACTTTGGGGATGCATATGGCTTTGGCCCTCTGACGAGGCAGCAAATCATGGTAGAAGAGCAAATCAAAATCACTCATTTCATGTTACAGAATGCCAAGAGGAAGAAGAAGATAATGGGGTCCCACAATTCCCTAAAGGACACACCCTAGGGAACTCAAAGCATCCTACTTGCCCCACTTTTTAAACATTCTACTGCCACTCTGGTACGAATCCTGGAATACATGGAGACACTTATCTAAACCATAATGTTCTGTGACAATCATCCCATACCTCTCAGGGGACATTCACTACATAGCAGATATATCAGTAGATGTGATTCCTGCACTCAGAACCCATAACCCATTGGGATCCTAAGGGACTGGCACCTAAACAAACAATAAGAGCACTTTATGTAGCTTTCTGAAGTAAAAATTTATTTATGCAGATGACTCTAAAAAGTAAATTCTTCAAATGATAATATTTTGCAGCCTGACTCCATTGTTTAAAAATTTGGGTACTTGATCAAAACATATCAAAGGAATACACCTGTTTATTAGGTTCTAATGAACCCTTTTGGAATTATATTAAATAAATTCTAAGATACCACTACATTTCTGAAATGTCTCCTTGGTGAATGATAAGAGCCAAGAACTCAGTTCAAGGGCTGAACTATGCCTGATGTCTGCTTGGTACCTGCCTTGAATTCTGCTTCTAGCAGTTGATGGCTTCTCCAGGGGAAAGTTATCTCCATAACCAACCTAGACTAACACCCCACATCTACACCCCATGCTCCTTAACAAGGCCTTTGGGATCACTTATTGGAGAAAAACATTGTTAACCTACATTGTTCTCAACCAAAGGTTAATTTGAAAGTTATCTGAAATATAAGCATTTATCATATTAATTAAAAGAAAAGTCCAGTGGGTAAAAATTTATGGGCTTCACTATCAAAGAGACAGCATAATTATAACAATAATAATAATAAAAGATTTTTAATTCTTACTATATGTTAGCATAGTGTATTTCTGCAAGCATTAGCTCAGTCATTTCTCACACGACTCTGATAGGCAAGCATCATCACACTTCGCAAATGAGCCAACTTGGTGGGTCTTGTTCCTTGGTGAATACTTGGTCAGTTCAGAGTCCCCTTTTCCTAAAACTCTTCCTGGAGATCTTAAGTGTCTGTTTCAGAGGTTTCTGGTAACCTCTCCATCCTGAGTGCCAGTTCTCCAAACAGAGTCTAGGGCCAGTAATGTACAATGGCTTAGGGCTACGCTGTGACACTCACTAAAAATCTATTTAGTATATGGTTCCCAATAATAGGCTTTTTTTGTTTTTTGTTCATTTTTTGTGGGTTTTTCCCCCTTTTAACCTGTATCAGCTTCTAAATGAAGAGTGGTGATTTGGGGTTCTCTACTGATTTTTCAGTGGTCCCATCAGCCCCTAATAATAATGTAGCCTTTAACATAAAACCTAATAGGAAATGGGAAAATAAAACACACACCTATTTCCAGGAAATTTTTCTTTTTGAATATCACTCCATGATACTTATAATGAGTCTGGTAAGTTTTTAAATACTTCGAGTTACCAATATAAAGGCAATTAGACATTTGCGAAGAGTTGTTACCCATGCCAACTCCCAGCTTCCGTGTGAGAAGAGGGAGTGGAGTCCCCTGGAGGACACCATCTTTCAGCACAGGTACACAAAGAGGGCTGAGCTTCTTCTCTCTCCTCCCAAGAGCACCTGAGGCTTTCTGAGCCCTGCTCCCATCCGTGCTTCCAGGATCGCGCTAGTCTTACCCACCCCCTCCTCGCTCAGTGCCATCTCCTCCAGAACTCCCATGGGTGGTCAGCATTCTCCCTTGTATCCATCAGAGTCCCCCCACCTTCGCTTCCTACCTAGGGCCCATCTCTGTCCTAAAATCTGTGGCCTTGGCTATCTGCACACATACATACACACTACACATCAATGCAATAATCACCGAGCTCTCCACTTACTAATTTTAAAAAGGGGAAGAATAAGATCAAGAATCCATGTGTTCTAGATATGGAAGGGAAGTACTTCCCTTTTATAGTGGAATTTAAAGTGTCCACAATGGTTATGACAGTTGTTGGCATGTAGCGGATACTTACTGGGGATTTGCTGAACGAGTGAATGTGTAAATTAATCAATGCATGAATGAATAAGATTCTTTATTACACAAAGTTTGTTGTCCAAAGCGACACAGATAGAGAAGAAAGGTGGATGGACAGGGAAAACAGAAAGCTAATGAAAGGGAAACGTATGTACAGAAGGTCACCTTACCACGTAAAGGCTTTCGTGGAAATACAGCACCGTGTTGTAGAAGTTACCATCATGCCTAACAGGCTGTGTTCTTGTCCTCAGCCGCTCTGTTTGCCGCCACTGCAAGGTACAGTCCCCCAGTCGGCTGAGCAGAGACACCTTAAGGAAATAAGAGCCTCGAGGGGCTTTATCCTTGAGGCCTCTAATGCATTTGATCTGTATTTGAAGCAGCTGAGGCGACTGGGACTGCTCAACCTGCATAAAAGGTAGAATTCTTGAATTACACAGGAACTGGGTAAAACCACACAATTAGCAACAACGGGCTTCTGGGAAGGGGAGTAGACAATTACTTTTACTCAACCTGTAATTGTCAGGTATTAGCAATGATAACAGACAAGGACACACGATATATAATTAAGAGGTCAAAAGGCAAACCTACTGATGATAGGCGGGAAAGTCTAGCCAACCTTTAAACATGGTATGTTAATGATCTGTGACATCAGAAACCATTCATTTATTATAACAAGATAGAATTAACAGGAAACCAACACTTCTAAAAACCACACAGCGTGCCCTCTCCAATATCAGGGATGGGTGAAACTGGACGGTAAGCTTCCATGTGGAAATCTGAAGGGAGACAGGCCAGATGTCCAACAGTAATCACAGATCACAATGCGATGTTGATAAGTGCATTGTGAAGTAGGCCACGCTAATACCTCACTTGACTAGAAAGATGTCAGCCTGCCCCACAGGCCTCCAATGAGAGTCCAAAAATAAGGGGGAAGTAGCCTATGGATGTGTTTGACCCTTAAATTTGCCACCAATTGCATGGAACTGAGGTAGCTGACTTAATACTCCACAGCATGCTTGAATGTCATTGCTCACCCTCAGCTGACAGAAAAGGGCCATTTTCATTTTTAGTAAGGGACTAAACATTTATACAGGCTGATGATTTTTAATGAACTACTGTTTCATGTTAAATAAAGACTAAACCAGGATTACTAATAATTTAAATATCATTTAAGTCATGTATGTTTCTATATCCCCAAGTCCCTAATAGTTTTTGATATAATTTGATGTTGAAGAATGTTCTAGTATGCTGTGCTTTAATCAAAGGCAATGTCATTTTTAGAAGCCAGTTACTCTCCTGGCCACTCAAGTTAGTAGTACCACCAGTTAGAGTGCAGCTAGCAGTAAGGATTTGGTAATCCTGCCTAGACTTTATTTGAAGAGATAATATATATTTCCATATAGATGGTATGCTTCTAGAATTAAATCATAGTTAAATAAACAGTAAAAGTTGTTCAACTTCTTTTGTTTTTTTTCATGCAAATCATACTTAAAAACTAATTGAAATAACAATTATTTTTGGTTTAATTAGAAAATCTTAATTAACAACAAAGACTTAACCTTCATATTTTGGTTTCCAAAAATATTTTAAAAATTAACGCCATGTGAATAAATAAGACAATCTTTTTAAACCTCAAGGCGGGATTACTGATGCAGGCAGACGGAGTTATTAAACACATTCTAAATTAAACGCCTCTATGAATTTTATACTGAAATATATTGTGATAGTTTTGCATGCCAAATGTGACATTTTGTGTTTTAGATTCATCTTCTGTAGTAATTTTGGAAATGTCATACAAACAAAGATTTTGTCATCTACCAATGGAATTACTATGCATGGCCGCCTAGCCATCTCTTCGCTGGCTCTTGTGGTTGTTTCAAGTCAGCAAGCCATAAAAAATCTTTATCTCTCCGAAACACAGCAATTTGGAAGATAATCGAATGGTGACTAGGGGGCAGAAATGCCAGTCTGAGGAATTATACCACAATCTCTCTTGCATTTACAACCTTCCTCAAAGCGAGTGTCAGATGAGTAGGAGCAGGAGATAGAAGATTCATCAAATCTCAAGCCTCGTCTCATTTGCATGGTGGCAGGCCCGCCTTGCTGTACAGCAAGGATGGAGCCTGGTCCTATCACACCCTGCTCTGAGGAATTCTAAGGGCTCTGCTGTTGAGAGCTTCCAGCCATCCTATTTTAGCACAGAATTCTCATCAGAAAATATTTATTAGGCCTGCTAAAACTCTGTTTCTCTGGAGAGATCTACAGGCAGAAAAGCACAACAGGCACATGGATCAATACCATTGATCTCATCATTTCACATTTTGCATCAGGAAAAAAAGTCAGCCCCCAGAGCCTCACCTTCCAGCAAGAGCCTGCTGCTCCTTTGCAACTGTGAGTTATTCCCGTAAGGGAACCAAGCTCGGTGACACGGTGTTTTTTATAAGCATGTAAGTCTGCAGCGAATGGCTGACTTGGAGCTCTGCTGCAATTATGAAGAGGGAGAAAAGAGAGAGAGAGAGAGAGAAATTAATAACAGAGTACAAAGCAAACATTTGCCTTTAGAAGCACAATGCAATTTGATGTTTTCCTTAAACATTTTGTTACATTAACTAGGAATTAGATAAACACCACAGTACAGGTGTTGCTGCTGATTAAAGTCAGAGAGGAAGTGGCTTTTGAAGTATGGCCCCATAAAATACAAGATTCACTATACTGTATTAGCTACTGATCTCCCAATAATTAAAATGTCACTTGTTGAGAAATTAACAGGAGATCAAATACAATCATCCCTCCATATCTGTGAGGGATTTATTCCAGGACCCCCCATGAATTTTGAAATCCACAGATGTTCAAGTCCCTTGTATGAAAAGACATAGTGTTTGTTATGTGCACATCCTTCTGTGTACTCTGCTGTGTAGCCCTAGATTACTTATAATGCATAATATAATAAAATGGTATGCAAACAGTTATTATAGTATATTGTTTAGGGGACAATGGCAAGAAAAAACGTCTGTGCATGTTCAGTACGGATGTACCCGTCATAGGCCTAACTATGTTTTCAACAATCGGTTGAATCCGTGGGTGCAGAATCTGTAGACACGGTGGACCAACTATGTTTCATCAGGCGTTTTGCACATTCATTTTGCATCCCCTCTTCCTCCCTTTCTTGTAAACTGTTAAAGAAACTTTGAGAAAAACTTCATCTAAATTCGTGAAGAGCTGATATGACATAAATTTTTTTTTTTAATGCGACGGCCAGAGATCAAGATCTATTTCTACCCTCAAAATGCTCCCCAGGCTCTTTGCTTCCTATTAACATTGATGCACTTTATTGGGGATTTTTCTTTATTGTTGACTTTTTATTTTTTTTTTCTTCTTGGATCTTGACAGCATTTGTCTGCTTTTCCAAATTAATTTGAATTTAGAAGGATAGTGTATCTCACTTCCCCTGACTTAAGCTTAATTCCATCAGCAGGGCCATCTGTGACAATGACTATACCCCCACCAGAGGAATAGCCTTTTGGGGTCTCACTGCTGATTTAGTTTCCTGTGACATAAATGATTTCCCTTAATTTGGTTAGAGTTCCATTGACACAAGGGTTCATTAGGACACCCATTTGCCAGCAATTCAATTTCAAATTAAATACACTTTGTTGTAAATTTTATTACTTTTAAACTACTGTATCTATTGTCTTTAATGGCCCTATTATACAGTTATGAAGGTAAACAGATTTCATTAGTAAACAGCAAACATTTTATGTTTACCACAGTGACACGATTCCCTAGGTTTCTGTCTTTGTTCCCTTGGCAAGAACTGCAAGACATTCAGAAATATTCTAAAAACTGAATCTAGGAAATTAGATACTTAATCTACAATTATGCTCTGAAAGAAAAAGAGAAAGAAAGCATGGTCCCTGCTTATAATTCCACTTTTTATAATTAAAGATTTTCTTAAAATGACTTCTTCAAGATTAAAGGGGAATCTAATGCACAGGAAAAGGTTAGGACCCAGCTTTAATGTGATAGCAAATACCTAGAGATCATCTCGTGGTTTCAGTTCCTTAAAACAATCACATTCTACGTCAGGAGCCACAAGCAGACAGCAGGTCACGTGTGCATTAGGTCCTGAGCCATATTAGCATTCCCGTTTTCCCAGTTCTTGAATATGTATTAACCTTACGATTATGTAAGTAAGACTGTCCCTCTACGTCCACTGCAAACTGGTTCCTGGGATCCTACTTTGAATCCCAAAATCCAGGGGTGCTCAAGTCCCTTAAAAAAAGTAACACAGTATTTGTATGTAACTGTAACTTTAAATCATTTCCAGATGATTTGTAAATCATAGTACAGTATAAATTCTTTGTGAATAGTTATATGATAATTTTTAGAGAATAATGACAAGAAAAATGGGCTGGACACGTTCAGTACAGGACAGAGTTTTTTTGGGGAGTTGGGGGTAATATTTCCTGTCTAAGATTAGTTGGATCCATGAGTGTAGAAACCATGAATACCAAGGTCTCGATATGTTTGTGCACTGCAAAAATTTTCTCATTAGTCCACAGTTTGGGTGTAATCACTGGTGAAACACGGACTTCCCTTTTTCATAGCTAGGTAACTAGACACTATTTTTTCAATACAAGTGATACTGGTGCTGTACATACTGTTTTGTAACCTTCGTTTTCCATGAAGTATATTATAGTCATTTTTTTCTTATTATGGCATAATTTTTAGGTAGTACCTAGTATTTGAGTCCAAGAGTCTACCATAATTTATTTAAATGATCCCTTATTGCTAGGTATTTAGGCTAGTTTCTATTTTCACTATTGTAAGTTCATGTGTAATCAGCTCTCTCATATATAAGGTCTTATAAACCTCCCTGGCCATTTTTGTAGTATAAAGTCCTATCACTGGAAACGTTGGGCATAGGAAGCACGCTATTCTACACCTCACTGGTCTCCACACTGAGCGCTGAAATGGCACTGTAGTGATATATAAACCCATACGCATGGCCTAGCCTCTCACACACTCAACAGTCCTCATAAGGAGGCAGGTCTCACTCTGGGTCTCATCTGACTGCACTTCTAGTAAAATAGAAGTTAAAGAAAACAGCAGTGAACAAGCAGCATGGAGATACAACTGGGTTTCCCAACCTAAGCACTACTGACATTTTGAACCAGATCCCTCTTCTTTGTATGGGCTGCTCTGTTTGCTAAAAGATGTTTAGCAAGATCCCTCCCTGGCTCTACCCACTAAATACACTAGCACCCCGACCAACCTGGCCCCAGCTGTGACGTCAAAAACCTCTCTTCAATCACCAAACTTCCTCTGAGTGTGAAATGGATCCCCCTCAAGGACCATTACTATATAGTGCTAAGTAGCACTTATCAAGTGTTTAGTATATTCGAGGCACTTTCTCAAAACTATCATTTTTCTTATCTACTCAACCTTTACAATAATCTGCTAAGATATTATTATTATTGTTGTTATTATTTCTGCTTAATTGATGGGAAGCTGACGCCGAGAAGTGTTTGCTGCGTTATTCAGGGTCATATAGTGTGATTAACAGAGACACCACCCAATTTGAAGACTGTCTGTGAACCCACACTTGCTCTCACTGCCTGAGGAAGGAATTACTGCCACATCCACAAGTTGGAAGTTTGCACAGTGGCCCAGCGATTTCAATATTGTTCAAGAGATAAATAAAACATGGTGCCCAGATGTACTGGCACAGCTAGACTGCCTGATCCCCAAACACCATATAGATAAAGGGGCACAGATATGTCCCACAATGAAATGGGGTCAACATTCCCAAAAATCTAAGAGTGGATTAAACCAGGGGGTGTTTATCACCTGCAATTGATCCACATTTAATCCACAGCAAAACACATAGAGGTAAAATGGAATGCATCGAATCTAACATGAAGGAACATACTTCTTAAGTGTTTTGTCCATCTTTAAACACGACATGGGAAGGTACTGGTTAAGTCTTTCTCCTTCAGATCTCACGTCCTACATTAAAAAAGAGACAGAGAAATAAAATAAAACTGATTCAAAACACTCTCGAAACACCTGTGTGAAATTTGTTTTTGCTACGATCGGATATGCTGACACTCAAAGGGTAAAGTTCCCAGAGACAAGAATACCGGGGCAGTGCCTTAGGCAGACACCTTATTGTGGTACAAGACTTTTCTCACTTTGTTACTTTCTGGCCAGGAAGGTAGCAGAAGCAGTAAACAACGTGAAAGGAAATGCTTAGTGGATATCAGCACAGCTGTCTTGGTCTCTTTCTACCCTCCACCACACACACACATAAATACACACACACACACACACACACACACACACACACACACAGGCACACATTCGCACACAGTACAATGGTATGGTTTTAGAACATAAAAGATGACTTAACTGGAGGTATAGGAAGTATGGTGAATTAACTAGTGGTCAACTTGGAACACTTTGTTGAACTGAATCAGTGTGGTTCTGGGTGCGGAAGACCCACCTGAGGATTGTTGCCAACAGTATAAAAGGAGAACTGGAGAGGAAGATGGTGTGCTGTTGGGTCTCCTGGAGAAGCTTTTCCCACTGATCTTCCTCAAATGAACTCAGCTGTTATCGTTGGAGAAGCTCAGGTCCTCACTGTTGCTGAGGATGGCTGTGGTTCTCTTCAGGAGAACTCTGGTCTTTACCTTGAGCGTTGCTTTCTGGCTCCAGTGCAGATCCCTCAGCCTGCTGACACAGATCCTTCACTCGGCTGGTGCAGACTTTCTAGCTTCCACCGCTGACTTTGGGTTTTCCCAGTGCAGATCCTTGATACAGACTTGCATGACACATTGTCGTGGGCTCTAGACCTCGAGCTAGACTCATTGAGGACATTGCTATGGGCTCTAGGACTTCAGCTGGATTCATGCAGGAAATTGCTGTGGGATCCAGGCCCTCAGCTGGATTCTTTGGGTCTCTAGTGCACAGACCGATCTCCTGTACTCTTCTGTATTTGATTCTTTGAGTGAATATTATAAAATAATCCTATAAATTATGTGTCCTCTATTAAATCTTTTCCCTTGTACACCCTGACTACAACAGGAAACTAGACAAATTAACAATAATTTTAGTCACAATTTATTATCCAATCCAGGGTACTTGGAAAGTGAAGGGGGAAACATAATTATGTGAGGACAACAATGACTCTCCTATACACACTAGACTATATAAAAACCCTATTATTAAAATTATGCAGCAATATTCTTGTAGATGTCCTGATAGGCTCTCAAATAGTCAAAATCAACATATTCAGTAAAGGTGGAAAGAGAGAAAGAGAGAGAAATTGTTGAAGATGAAAGTTGCAATCCTTAATAACTCAAATATCTCAAAATAAGAAAAGATGCCTCAATTCCTAGTTTTAACAAATAAATAAATGAATAAATACAAACAAGATGCCTTCTACTAAGCGCTTTTGGTGACACACATCAGCCTTCACACACAGCAGGTGAAAGCTCTAGCTGTGAATAACCAGAAGCTGGGTTCAGCGGTCCATAGCAACTATGAAATCAAGATGAGCAGATGTTGGGTGCTCTTTGATGAAGTCTCAAGGTCTGGAAATAGTTCTCCATGGCTCTCAGCCCTGGCGTATGGACTTCTGGTTCCATATTGAATCTTTCCTCCTTCTTACAGAGAAGTAGCACATCTTTGCAACCAAGTAATTTTCCCAGCCTGCCTCCTGTCAGTAGAATTCAGGGGTCCAAAGACCTACACCCCTTTCAATCCCAGGAGGTGACTTTTCTGCTAATTTAATTCCTTGTTAAATCTGGGGAGCCTTCTGTGAATCTTACTGGAGCTCACTTCATTAGATGAAAGTGAAAACCACAAATCCCTTCAAACAAAGACCTTCTCCGCCTTGGCCTTTCACTGATAGGCTGAGGGGCAATGCCTGTAAACTCCAGAAGTCCCATATTGTATGACTGGAGAACTGTGAGACACACCCTAAATTTCCTCACAGTGTCCTTTGTCTAGTGAATAGTATTATGAGGTGCTACTTTTCATATTTCTGGGTTCTTCACAAAAGATTTGACTATGACACTTTTGGTGACATGTGTGAGCTATATTTTCCTGGCACTGGATGTTGGTTCAGAAGCCATTTCTTTGTTGTGGTGTTGTTTGCTCTCTAGGAGGCTGAGAATTTTCAGAACCACCAAGTCAGGACTCATTTCCTTTAACAGTCCTTCCATTAGTTTCTCTCCCCATCGCCTTGCATTTTACAATAAGTAGCAAGAACCCACCAAGCTGGGAATCTTCTTAGATAGGTTATCCAGTTCATTAGGTATATTCCCTGTTTTCTATATAACTGCAAGCAACAATGTTCCTAACTCTGTCATACTCCATAATAAAGATTTTCCTTCCTCCATTTCCCAATGAAATATTGCTCATTTTCTTTCTTTCTTTCTTTTTTGACTTTTTTAATTTTAGAAAAGCAAAACAGAAAAAAGCATAGAAATGATACAGAAGATAGATAGCTATACAACTAATCTCTGTTAGCTCATCCAAAAGAACAGCTTGTGCTTTCATTGTTTGATTGATCATTTTTGTGCCTAAATCTTGTAACCTTCTAAAATAACAATATGCAATATATTGCTCACTTTCTGACAAGTCCTCATTCTATTAAAAATTCTTCAACATACACTGTCTTCAAAGTTCACTGTGTATTTTCAGTGTCAGTCATGATTTGGGTCTTATTATGGTAGCACCCCACTTGTAGGTATCAAAATCTGGATTAAGGTAGCTCCCCCTTTATTCACACAGGATATGTTCTAAGATTCCCTCAGGGATGGCTGGAGCAAATTCTATACATATTATGCTCTTCTTCCTATACCCATATATATGATAAAGTTTAACTTATAAATTAGGTACAGTAAGAAATTAATAACACTAATAATAAAATAGAATATACAAATCTACTATAATAAAAGTTATGTAAATGTGTTCATTCTAATTTCTGTAACCTTCCTTTTGCTATTTTTGGAACCCAGATGACCACGCGTAACTGGAGTTGCAGAAAGTGAAACTGAGGAAAAGGTGACATGACTGTAATTATCTACCACTTTATGTCACATTATTCTAAGACTTAGTAACTTAAAACAACACGTACTATCTCACATAATTTCTGAGGATCAGAAATCCAGAAGCTTATTTTCCCGGCTCAGGGTCCCTCAAGAGGCTGTCACGAAGCCATCGGCGAGGTCAGCAGACGTTGCAGGGGTCAAGCGAGGCTGGGAATCTGACTTCCAGGCCCGTGACTAGTCTGCTGCAGCCCTCAATTCACTGCTGACTGTTAGCACGGGTTTCATCTCCTCTCCAGGTGGGCAGCTCCACGGGCTGCTCACCAGGTAGCTTGCTTCTCCCGCGGGGAGAAATGAAGTATGGTAGTTCCAATAGAAGTCTCCACATAGAGCCATTAAAAAGGTGTAAGAAATGCAGACAACTGTAAAATGTTCATACAGAGCAGAAACCTTGCCAGCCCGGATGCCACATCGTATACTATGCTTGGCTTGACTAGATAAATTTCTTGGCACAATTCTGCCAAGAGGGCCTTTAAGATGTGTATGTAAGAGAATATGAAACAGATTGATTCCATGCAGTTGATCTTCTCAAGTTCATAACATACTGATTTTGTGCTATCAGAGACTTCACGAGAGCAATGCCAGGCTATACTTCTTGACCACTTGTACTGTGCCACACACTAGACTGCATTCAGTTTGTCATTCTACAAAAATCTATTGCACATTGGTTTTCTGAGAGACACTGTGCTGCAAGCCAGGAATGCAATGGTAGGCAAAGTTACACCATACCTGACGTTTATAAAGCCTTGTTCCTGGTGCACCTGATAAATGAAATAAACCTGAGAAATAAATAAAACAAGGCAAGTATAGAAAGTCCAGTGGAGGCAACAATCCAAAGGGCAATACAGAGAATAATTTTTGGAGAGTGAGTTTATGGCAGAGGATGTCCAGAGAGTCAGTGATATTTAAAATGAGACCTAACAAATTTAGCGATGCAAACAATGGCAAAAACTGATTCTTCTAGGCAGTAAGAGCAGCATATGCAAAAGCCCTGAGGTAAGACATAACTTGTATATTTAAAAAACTAAAAGGTAAGTGTGATCTAAACCTATTCACATTGAGAAATGGGCTAGAAGCATAAACAGGAGCTAGAACCTGCTGGGAATCTAGATGCTGATAATGAATCTGCATGCTGTGTGGAAATTTACAGCCAGTAAAGTGTTAAGTAAAGGAATGACATTATCTAATTTGTAAAGAATGAGCAGTGAAGTTTTGAAAATGTTAAATGAATGCTTGATTATTCCTCTTATAGATCACACTTCTCAGCAAAATGTAAAGTTGATAGATCCAGATGATTGAAGAGAGGAAATTTATCCTTGGTTTGCAAGATACAGAAGTCACAGCTAGATGGCCAGCAGAAGTGGCCATCCACTGGACTGTGAATGAGAGGAGGTCAAGTAAGCAAGGAGTCAAAGACACGTGTACCATGGCTTTGCCTCACCCTAATCCTTCTTCTCCAAGATGGAAATCCTGCAAGAGTTGGAGAATGAGCAGGAAATAGTTTGCAGAGAAACCCCAAACCAGAGGGTTATGCAAAGCTTTCACCAAAACTCAGAGAAGAGGCCATGTTGCATAAGACCCCAGACATTAACATGCTGTGCTCTGATACCACTTGACTAGAGAAGGAGTGCGTGCTATTGTGGTTACATATGGTGAAAAGCCCTCCTTTAGCGTCTGTATCAATGAGGGTCTTGATAGAAACAGATGCCTTCCCAAAATGAGATGATATGCAATGTACTTCTTTGCAAAGATGATGTTACAAGCTGTGGATTTAAAGGGACCATAGAGCAGGCTGTTTCTTCCTCTGGGCTTGAAAGGCCAGGAGACAGAATGGTCACCAGACTCTGGCAGAGAAGAGGTTATTCAGTGTCATTTGCTCTGAGCACAGCAGTAACCCCGGAAGGAGGGACAGAGCCAGCTCCATGCAGCCTGACCTCACAGTGAGGCTGACCCATGTGTGTGACTGCTTTGTTCCTCCCTCTCTTCCAGGCCAAGACTCCTCATGGATGGAAAGCAAGCAGGATTCAGAGATCACAGGGCCTCTATCGAGGCATCCCTGTAGTTCAGCCTCTGGTGGCAGAGACTTAGTCAAGGGCAGAGACTGGATGCGCGAGATGAAAAGTAACACACCAGCCACAGTGCCCATCCTCTCCCTTAACCCCTGTGTGAGTGGGAGCTGTGCAGAAATGTTCACTCCCTATGGCGGATGAAAGGAGACAAACGTCATCTGAGGGCTGAGGCTGGTGAGGTGACCACACAGCAAATGGTGCATGGAGGGGAAGCAGCAAAGTGAGCTGCTTAGCCGAGCTGTCAGGTTTTGCCATGCAACTAGATGAGGAAGGCAGGAAAATAACCTAAGCTGAGGCTCAAGTTTCTGGCTTGAGTCTGTGGTGCCATTTACTGCGACAGAGAAGACCGGTAAGTCAGGAACAGGGTTTGGAGGTGCAAAATTTTGGGTTCCCTCTTAAATTTGAGGTGTTATTGAGACACACAAGTGGCAGTGGTGACTTTAAGTAGCAATAAGAGAAGAGACTGGAGCTTCTGGCTGTCCCCAGAAAGAAGAAGGAATCGGGTGATAGGAATCATCAGTCACCCCGCGGAGACCTCCATGCATTTTTATGCCTTGCATCATGTAATTCTCGTATGTTTTGTATCATTCAGTCCCCACAACAGCCCTGAGATAGATTCACTTTAGTGTCATACTTACTACACAGATGGGTAAACTGAGGCTCACAGATCTTCAGGTATTTATCCAAGTTTGCAGTGCACAGTGAAGTCTAGAACTAATGCTGTGTCTCGGCTCTTACTTGGCATGCCTGGTCCTTAAGTAGTCGCTCATTGCCTTCTGGAAGTTAGATCACAGGATGAGTTTCATTTTTTTTCCTATTTACTTCACCCCATACATTTTCCATTACTAGCCCATAGCCAGTTTCTTTGTGAGCACAGTTCAGGCTTCAGTCAAGGGATGTGTATGAACTTTTGGAAATGAGTAAAAAGGGTACATAGTAAAACTTCACTACATAGTATGAAATTTTCTTTTGTACCTTTCATTTTCCAAGAAGTATCAAACAGAACAATCATGATTTACAAAAAGAATAAATCCCTCATAAAGTCAACTATCCTTTGTATTTGAGAAGCATCAATTAATAGATAGTGAACTAAAAGTAATTCATCTGTATAAAAATTTATTTTAGAGTATTTTGTAAACCAGATGTTCCATTATATTCCATTAGTCTGAGTAAGTGATGATTTGCTGTAATTAGGTAATACATAGGGCACAGTTTGGCAAAAACTATCAGTAACGGTTACTGATTTAAAAAAATTAATACACAAATGTTCTACTTATTTATATAATATCCAAACAAAATTCAAAAGATCCCTGACTAGCTATCACTGTAAATGTAAATATTAACTTTCCATAATTATCTCTTTAGCCTAGGCCTTTTCTATAGCAATATGAAGAAATGATGCAAGGAATAATTTCTAGACCTTTCTTTATTAAAAAAAAGACTAATTCCTCCAAATATTGTTTAATTTTCCATAAATAAGCATTCTTGAAAACAATCTTTGGTCCATTAATTCTCTCTTTTATCACTTCTCAGCCTTTTGGCTAAGATCAAGTGCATTAATTCTCTCCTTTAATCAGTAATAAAACTCCACAAAAATTAATTTGATTCTGCAAAACTGAATGTCTGCCTTTCATCTTATCTACTATTGAGTACTTGGACTTCAATATTCAAACTCATGGTGAAGTTCATCAGGAAATAATGAAAGTTATCTATAATTTGCCTTTTCATTCTACACTATCATCTCCTAAAACTAATGAAAGTCATATCCCATGCCGTAGAAGGTTTTTTTTTATATATATTAATGTGTCTTGCATTCTTATAATAAAATACCTGCTACTGGGTTCCTCATAAAAAGAGGTTTATTTAGCTGACAGTTTTTACGGGTTGAAAGTCCAAGATTAAGTAGCCTATTTACTTAGAATCTACTGAGAACTTCATTGTCACAACATGGCAGAGAAGCCGGAAAGGAAAAGAAACAGAAAGAGAGAGACAGAGAGAGAAGAAGAAGGGAGGGGAAGAGAGGAGAGGAAAGAAAGAAGGAAAGGGAAGAAGAAGGGAAGGAAAGGAAAGGGAAGGGAAGGGAAGGGAAGGGAAGGGAAGGGAAGGGAAGGGAAGGGAAGGGAAGGGAAGGGAAGGGAAGGGAAGGAAGGTCACAAGTAGATAGGGCCAAGCCGGTGCAGTAAACCTGCTCTCTCAGAAGCCAGTCTTGCAGTACTGCTCTAGTCCTACAACAGTCAGAACTCTTGAAAGCATTAATCTTCACAGGAAGATGGTCCCCTTCACGGCCTGCCTCCCACTAGTTAAAGATTAACCACCTCCACACAAAGGACCAGGGTCCCAGCACTGAACCTCTAGGGTACACACTCTGACCATACCCAAACCACAGCAGTTTTCCCTCAGTGTAGGGGCTTATGGGGAAAACACATAGGTTGAGAAGCTATGTAATATGGTTCTAAGAAATGAAAAACCCAGTATAAAAAATACTGGCATGGTACAGAGTAGGGAGGTATAAGACCTGAGGAATGGAGTACACCACTTTATGAATTCATCAAAGTTTTTATAAATGACAAATTCTCAGAATTCATTCAATCTTTAAATTATTTTGCAATAACTTTTATTGAGCTATTGTTTAGATCTACAAGGAAAAAGTGTTTCTCATGTTCAATATAAAGTCATGCTTTATGACTTTCAACTAGAAAAAAATGGCTGCCAATGAACTTTCAAGCTGTTTTTAAACATATTTTGGGTTTTTAGTAGAAATTTTATTAGGAAAACAAAATAAAATACTCACAAATGAATCATTGCTTCCCAGAGGAAGCACCAGGATGATCTGTCTATGGAGTGCACACGGCACATCTAACCCAGGAAGTACATCAGGGCAAGTTATAGGACAGAAGACCAGAGGTACTGTAATGTTCTGATCCAGTGTTTGTTAGACGAACATGTAGTAAACAATACGTTGTAAACAACTGGCAAAAATGATTTTAGATAAAATTGCCATGAATTTTTTAACTATTGGTTGTTGGAGCTATTCTGGCTATGTGCTTATTTCTTAATCTACAGCATGGTATAAATGTTTAACTGACAGCACGTCCTTTATAAAACCTAACATGAGCATACATGGACATCCTTTATCAGAGGCACAGATCCACTGAGATGTCCAGAAGTTTCTTCTGAAGCAGATGCAGGGACCTTTTTCACAGGCCACTGCTAGAAGTAGGCAGGCGAACTGGAACAAGGTGAAGTTAAAATACTTTACTATGATTTAGCCCTTTAAAATATTTTTAACAGTGAGTTTGAGATAGTCAAACTGGGATACTGGGTCAAGGAGTTGCTAACAACGTCACTTCATAATTGTCCTGCTCAAAGTCAGCACCTTTACCCTCAGCACGATTCTTTTCACCTGTTACTCTCAATGAATCCTACTGCACTAGTTCTCTTCACTAAGCTGGCCCAAGAGAGAAAACAAAACGCAGCAGGAGGACTTATTACTGCACTTAGAATATTTTTTAAAAAAATATGAATTTCAAAGAAGAAGAATTAAGATACCTATACATAGTCTTTGACCGTATTTTCTTTATACATGCTGCCTTTTTTGCAAAAGAAACAGAAGAGAGATATAAAATAATTGCTACAGTGGTCACTATGATACTTTGAAGGTTTTTATTGCCTTAAAAATGTTAGATTTGTGTAGACCTATTACACGGTACAATGAAATGGAGTCACAGTTAACAGTTTCTTTACCTAAACTAGAAAAATCATGTAAAAGATTCGATACTTCAGGTTGTTCTAAGAAAACATCTAGAATCTTATATCTTTTACTTGAGGTATATTGCTAAAACGTTGAAAATTCTAAAATATGAATTATTCACTACATTACACAAATTTTCTTCTTTTGCATTTGCAAAATCTCACATTTGGTTATGTACCTTTCAGCTTAGTTTTGTTACCTTGGGGATACTGGAGCCAAAGGGAGATAGTAACAATATCAAAAAAAATGACATTTTAGATACCAAAAACCCATTTACAGGTACTTTTTCCAACTAAGAAAAAAATTATATTTTCTGAAATGAGACCACTTGTTAAAAATGAGGAAAGTCATTTTGGGTAACTTTCTTAATATTTACTGATTTTGTTCATTCAGAGTATATGTAAAGATTTTCAAAAAACAGTCCATTGATTTTTGACACTGTGTCTGAAACCATTTTGCATTGAGGTTTTTCATCTTTTAGGTTAAGATATACTTGATAGTTTGTATTTCACTGGACTTCTTCCAAGAAACAGCTTGAATTTTCTGGGGATGAGTAGGTTGAATGCTCAACTTAGATGTTGCAATCTGAGAATTTTTTTATAGAACAAGAATTATTGGAAGTTTCAAGTATATGAGCTTTTAAATGAAATAATGGAATTAAAAATGTGAAGCAGCTGAGTGTGGTGGCACATAATGGGAGGTTGAGGCAGGAGGATCATTCATGAGTTCAAGGCCAGCCTGGGCTACATAGCCGAACTCTGCCTCAAAAATAAAACAAAATAAAACAAAACAAAACAGAACAAAACAGTGAAGTAAGATGAACAGTGGAATGGGAACAGATTCTTCAAAATCATACATGAAATAATTTATAAATTACTTCATAACCCAAGTAAAATTCTAACAGGACCTTCTAGCATCTAAACCAAATAAATAAGAATCACTTTAAATAATGGTTATTCTATACCTGTATCTAGATCTGTTTCCTGGTTATTTTATGCCTTGGTTTTAGAAAAAATGACTTTTATATTCTATATGTTTAATAAATGTTACTTTATTTTTCCAGTTTGGGTTGTTGCATTTCTTTTTTTTTTTTTTAATTTTAAAAAGCAAAACAGGAAAAAGGATAGAAACAATACAGAATTTCAAAAAAATAGCAGGAAACTAACACTAGTTTATATATATATCATATTATTATCTTAGAAGTAGTTGTTCAGGACACAAGTTAACATATATATCTAATCCTCCATTATACAGGGTGCCCAGCAAAGATTTTGTCCATAAGAAAATTATGATTAACACAGTATAATAAAATATATCTGAAAAACACTATAATGTACTCAAATTGCAAGTGAGTATAAGTTATAATAGATAAGAAATGAATTCCCTGAATACTATAGATACTGATTATAAAATTTAATAATCTTTATTATTTTATTTCCATTTATTAGGTATACTCTTTATACTTAATAGCTGCAGCAACATTATATGATATAAATTGTATGTACATTTTATTGATTAAAGGAACAAAAATCCCAGGAACTTGGATGAATTTTCTGAGCCTAAACATGTCATCAGATTTAGAGTATATCTGAATCCATTACCATTTGACATTTCAACCCCAGTTCACTCCACCATACCAGGATGATTTCCTGAAAAAATAATTACCTGGAGTCTGGTGATGTAGCTCAGTGGTAGAACACTTGCCTAGGCTTTGATGCCCAGCACCACACAAAAATAATGAAAATTAAAAATCAATCACCTGGGCAGGAAACATCTGTGGGAAGCTATTTAGAGGCTACACTAATTGTGAAATGAATTGGAACAGAGAGCCCAGAAGCAGGAAGTGTGCCTGGTATTTTTAAAGCAGCATACACTTGATACTTGTTACCTGGTAGAGGAAGAACTCTTTTAGTAATAGATACTTGTTAATATTTGCATAGTTAATGTTTAGGCTGTTTAGTAAAGAAGCAGATTTTCAAATGTAAAACAATGTTTATACCGAGTTCTGTTTTTCTTTAATCAGAAAGTAGGAAAGGAACTTGGGAAAAAATGAGATATTTATTCATGACTGTTTTAAGTTAAGCTTTTTAGGAAAAAAAAAAAAAACTGTCCTAAAGTAATTTCAAGGTGATTCCAATAGTATGCTTATGTGTTTCAGCTCACACTTCATACACTCTCTTCTTCCATAGTCTATCCCATCTTTTCTTACTGTTAAAAGTCCTGTGTCTAGATTTCTAATTCCCATCATTCATCACCTAGTCCTTCAACAATGACACATTAATGAAAAGATGACAGTAGTCAAAATCATCAAAACTTTTATGGAGATTTAATGATCATTACGCAGGTACACATGCTAAAAGAAAATGTAAAGTATTTTCAAAGAGAAGGTAAGAAAGAGAAGCTTCCCCTGCAAGGAAAGCACAAGAGCTACTTCGATGACAGATTTAATCCTTACCAAAAAATTACAAGGCACGTATTATTGTTCCCACAACACAAACGTTTGGGGGATGCTCACCCCTCCTCCCCAGACCCTTGTGCTCAGAAGGTTGAAGTTACTTCCACTCTCAGGGCAAGGACACATGCTTCAGAACCAAGAAGACCAGCATAAACTCAGGTTGGATCTCAGTGATGATTCCAAGTCTGAATATATGCCCTGTGATATCCAATCCAATGGAAGTACCAGGTACTTGAAATACAGTGTGAAGGGTAAGGGGGGAAAAAGTCACATGACCCTAATAGCCTAAAATCCTCATTTGTTGAATAATTCATTTGTAATTTCAGTATCTATTCATTGGTTGACAACATCCTTGGTACTAAACAATATGAATAGAAACTCAAGGCAAACACAGATGAAAACTGGCCCTAAGAATTATAAAAGATCATACTGTACATAGCTCTCCATTGTTGTTTCTCTTGACTTTATCACAAAGAAGCAATTGCTAGAGGTGAGACATCTACTTATAAGAAAATAAATTCACATTATATGCATCGGTATGCCTCATATTACAGCTCAGTCTTTATTGCATTCCTGCTTCCTTTTGTACATCATGAGAAGTTATATGTGTGTAATTCTAAGTTTTCACTACCCATCTTATAAAACAAAAATATCTTTCAAAATTTATTACATATTTCAGATTCCAAAAAAACAATGACAAACTACCTTTAGTTTCTACCTCTTAATGTATTTTACCAAGCCATTGAATAAGGCTCCCCCCACTAATGAGTTGTCAAAAGCAAATCTGAGATCCATTCAACTTGACCAAGTTAACTTGAGCAAGAAAAACATTCTAGATCTAGGCAACATTCCAGACTAAAGATGGTCACTTTTATAACCAGGAAGGAAAGAATGACATACAGAGATTACCTGATTGGCATAGTGTAGTGTGTGCCTTAATTGAAAATAATTCGACAGCCTCCAGCCTGAGATTGACTGAGGGGTCAGCTACTATGATTCTCTGAGGCGCAGTCACCTAGCTAAGAGAGCACATTCTTAGGTTAGTTACCTCCTACATGCACATCAGCCTAGGTTTCAGCTCGCTAGATAAAGAGGTCCTGAAGAGCCAACTCATTGTGTAAGTAGGGAGGAAGGTTTAGACCAGTTTATTGGAGGTCAATAAGGCATAATTAAAATGACCACTAACTGACATGCAGGATGTTCTTCTGTTTTCCCATCAACTCAAATTTCCTTAAATTTTGCATACCTGAGCATTGTATTTGAATCATCTCAACTGAAGTCACTGAAACAAAATTAGCATGCAAAATGCATGGCAATGCATTCGTTTGGTTTTAATTCCCTATGTAATAACACCATTTGATCTAGAACCTCAAGATTATGGAAAATGGAATGTCCATATTTGTGTTTTTCCAGGAGGGACTGATCAAGCCTTATGGATTATCCTTTTCAGATACAAAATACATTAACATGTTCAGATTCTCCAGCTATTAATCTCCACATAGTAAACTACCAAAAATTTAATTCAGTAGAGTTTTGAATTTATCACGTCCTGCTGTTTTGCTGCATCACACTATGCATTTGCTCCATCTTCATATGGATGCATTTGCTCACTTCTTCTCCAGCAGCTAACTGAGATTAGTGCTACTGCTTCCCAAGTATGTGCACCAGTTAGGAAAAGGAGGCTCAAAGTCTGCCTGTTCTTATTAGTTTTGTGTCTTCAGCAAGTTATTAACATTACTAAGACTGTTTCCAGAATGGAGAAGTATGTATGGCAATATTTATCTATCATACATTGTGGGCAATGAATTCATTAAAATACATAACGTACTTAGGATAGGTGATGAAACTTACTGAATGACACATGTCTGTGTCTAATTGAGCTTTACACCATCAGTACCATCAGTAACACCGTGGTAATACTAGGCTCTGCTTTTTTCTTTTTCATGTCAATGTTTATTTTCACTAATTGTTTGACTAGTTATTCTCACCTGTTAAACTGAGCACAGGAGTTGCAAGTGAGTGAAGAAATGCAGGGATGAAAGGCCTCCCCTCGCTGCTGCAGTGCCGTGGGCATCTTATCACACTAGCGTGGCCGCCCACTCTGGGATCTGGCTAAAGGACAGCTGTTTTAAGAGTCAGACAAGGTCTTCAGTTTGAGAAAGTACAAACTTTAGGGAACAGATTTTCATGGGGACCTTTATAGACCTGCAAGTCTTAAATAAAGATAAAGGAGATATTTCCTCTCTTCATGACTTTCATATTCACTGAGGCAACAGTTTTTCAAAACTCATGATCATAGTCCCAGCTATTCCATCGAAGTATCTTGGGGTATCTTTCCCATTTTAAAGATTCAAAAAACAGCCACAGAATAAGAAATAGTACCATCCAAATTCCAGTGCCCAAGTCCCCAGACCCTGTGTTTTCACCTGTATATTATTTCTTACCATAAGGCAAATATCCTAACAGCTCCATCCAGTAGACAACTGAGAGTGCTCAGAAACTAGAATATAATCACGAAAATAGCAAAATAATAACTTACTTTTATATGGAGTGTCAAACTGCTCAAAACAACCTTCAGAGTTTACTGAATTTGTCTTTCATAACATAAGTAGGAAGTGTACTCCAGTCCCACTGTTGCACATGTAAGATCACAGGCGTTCGGGACATTTGCTTCACATCACGCAACTAGAGCACAATGCGGCAAGATTCCAAACCAAAATATTATTGTACCACTGATAAATTTTTTCTAGTGTTTTTATCATATGGAAGAAATTCCATCTGGCTTAGATTTTTGAAAACAATAAGCAAAATGTCTTCAATTGTTTTACCTAAAGATTAAAAACTGGTTGATCCCCACATGCTTTCCGATTTTTCTAGCTAGACCTCTTTAAATCCATAAATACTGGGAAACCCTCCTAAGGATAGCGTGCTTCCCTGTAAGAATCTAGCCTGCAATGCATCTGTTATTTGAGAATGGCTAAAAATGGCACAAGAATACTCATCCCGGAAAACAGAACACATGAGTACTAACATTCACAACTCATCTGTTTGTATGTCTGATAATAAAAATTCATTACTGAAATTGCAAGGCCAAAAATTACTCTGTTTTTTTCCATAAATGCATCAAGATAAAAATAAAGCAAAATGTAACTTTGAAAAACAGTCTGTTTCATCAAGTCAAGGGCTACCGCATTATTGCTGACAAGTCTATGTCTTTTCTCTCTATTCTTAGCATTCCTTGTACTCTCTTCACCCACTCTTCCTCCAGGTGTTGATATGATCTAGACTGTCCAAATCTTTCTGACCGGTGGGATCTTTAAATCAGTCACACGCCTCCTACTACAAGAACAACACTAATGATGCACTATGAGATTTGTTTCTATTCAACACTTATCAAAGAGCTAGTCTTGAAGAGAATAGACTTCAACTACTTTTCACCAATGTTTTATTAGTTATCACATAATGGAAACAGAAAATAAAAATAGAAAAAAATAAATTATGTTTCTATCTTGTCTTCTGTCACAGCCTCCCTAAATGTGTCTTCATTTTTAAATGATATCCTCCCCATCAAGGAAAGTATCTTAAAAATAAGGTAACTTTATAGGCTTTAATATGTGGCAGCCAATTTCTGTTTCAGTATATCATAACCTGATGGGAACTCTGGCCCTTTTTCTTCCTACTTTCTTGAGTTGCTGTTATATGACAGATACTTTACTAGGTGCAGAGATACTACGTAGAAAACAAAAGGTCCCCCTTTTGGATGTGGCTAGGTGAGTCACAGAGGCATAGCCTTAGGGAGTTTTTCTAGTCCCACATCCCTTGCTCTCTGATTCCATTTCCCTGTTCTGCTTCTCTACGGCCATGGAATAAGATTTGCTCTGCTGTATCTTTCCATCATAAAGGTTCTGCCTTGGAGTCAGATGACCACGGACTGAATGCCCTAAAATCCTAATCCAAATTAAACCTCTTTTCTTTTAAGTTGCAGATGTCAGATATTATGTCTCAGCTGCAGGAAAGGTAACACAAATATGAATCGTAAAGGACAGAAAATAGGAGATCAAGGTGGAAAATTTGAGAAAATCAGAGCATAAAAGTCCTTGAATGTACTTTAGTGTCTTTCTCATTCTTCCAAAAATATTGGGTGTCTCTTATGAGCTGGGCATTATAAACAGCTTCAGATTTCCAACAAGAGAGCAACTTGTCCAGATTTTCACTTTAGAACAACCAAAGTAGACAACTTATTACACTGCAAAGAGATAAGTAAAGAAGGAAATGACCATGTTAAGAGTTGACAAGACTGTAAGTTTAAGGATGTGATGATGGGGTTGGAAGGAAGAGCAACATTCAAGTGATGCACAGTGGGTTAATGAATGGGACTGGCTGGCTGACTGAATTGAGGAAAAGTGAGAAAGTGAGAATTTCTAGGTTTCTAGCTTTAAAAATCACACAGAGGATGGTGTTATTTTCAGTGAGATAGAAAACTCAAGAAGAGAAAGTTTGATGGAGGAGAGGGAAAACAAAGGGACATCCTGGGGTGATGTCTTCAGGCAGTTTAATGTGCAGACCCAGAGAGCAGGGGGTCTGAGCTGGAGATAAAAATTTCAGTATTCAGCTGAAAGTTGTGACTCTTGGACACAAATGAGATGACCCGCAGTGCATGCATACTAAGGAAGATGAAACTGGGTAGGAAGCAGTTCAAAAACAATGAGGTTTTTAAGATGGATGGAGAAAGAGGCTTATGAATAAAAGACAAGCCATATTACCAATCAATAAGAAAGTTTCTGGGAAACACAACTTGTCTTGTGCTTGAACGTAGCAGGCCCCATAACACCTAAATTGATAAGTGATTAATTTGGCAACTATAGGACACAGGAATAGGAACTGTTTCAGTGGTGTTCATACTGGAAATAATACCAGTGGATCAAGAAGAGAGGAGAAGTGGAGACCACAAGAAGATATTGTCTTTTCTAGTCTGGGAGTTGGGGACAGGAATAAAGATTTGTGACCACAGAGAGAAAAGACTGCATGGCTGAGAAACAGTTGCCATTATTTTTGTTTTTCTGTTTTTAAACTGAGAGCAATTTGAAACAAGAGCATGGCAAACAGAGAAATCAAACCAAAAAGAAAATTTGAATAGTCAATAGAGGCTTTAGCTTCTACTTAGGAAGAAAAAGTTTCAAGTTGACTGCCCCTCTTATCATAAAAACAAAACAAAACTGCATAACCTACAAGATCATGTAGGGTTGTATTTTAGAAGCCTATATAAGAACTGAAGTCACATGGAAACATAACCAAATAAAATTCAGGAATTAGTGACTTTTTCTCATAGCTGTCCTCCACAAAGGAATGGAAATAGGAAAAAACTGTAAAAAGTATACATCAAAGCATTTAGCTTTCCAAAGGCAAGAATGGGCTGGGATGAAGATTTCTGAGCACAAGATGCTCCTAACAAGCCAGCTGTGGTAGGGTATGCCTGCAATTCCAGGCTTTGGGAGACTGAGGCAGAAAGGTCACAACTTCAAGCCCAGCTTGGATAACTAAGTGAGACCCTACCTCAAACTAAAAAATAAAAAGCATGAAGTAGCTCAACATGAAAGCGCTGGGATTAATCCTCAGCACTGCCAAAATAAGGTGCTCCAAACAAAATAAGGAAAGAGAAGAAGGTAAAGAAGAAGAGGAGGTGAATAAAGTAGAAAAGGAAGAAGAGAGGAAAAGAAAGAGAAAGAGGAGACAAAAGATATTCCCACACACACCAATTATTTTCCATGAGTCCTCACCAATCTTTATGAAGAAGATTAGAGCAGGGTCAGAAAGCTGAGACAGTCCACTTCCCCCACATTGCAAATGCAGAAAGATTGTTGAAGAATAAGGGCAAGAAAACCAATGAAGATAAACCCCTTTAGAAACTGAGACCACAAGTTGCACTCCAAAGACTACTGCAATCTCAACATCCAAATATCTGGATTGTGGTGAACCAAATCGACCTAATGCAACAAAAAATCCAGGAATCACTGGGCGAGTGTCTATGGACTGAGTCAATGCTGCCACTGGTGACATGGCAGAGGTGGGGGGATGCCTTTTTAGCATAAATATTTTTAATTTCTATTATAGATTTAAATCAAATTCCAGAATTCAGATTTAAAAATACAAATAAATCCTTTCAGTCACACCTAGACCTATGCTGATCCAATTTAGTTAGGCATTTTTTTTCCTCAAGTTGACACAAGCAGTCAACTATCACAGTTACCTAGGTTGGCCTTGAATTTGCAATCCTCTTGCGTCAGTCTTCTGAACAGCTGAGATTATAAATGTGCATCGTCATGCTGGGTGGAAGTTAAACATTGTTTTCACATTGTCTCAACTTTTGAAAAAT